>ML677333.1:19382546-19639891 GCA_007922305.1 Dermatemys mawii | reverse complement strand
ACCTGAGAGAGACCCAGAGAGAAACTGAAACTTAAAATCCTTTGTCTCCTGAGGAATTTCTCATTGGTCAGTTGTCCACCTCTCAGGTTACCTTTAGCTTAACCCCTTACAGGTAAACAATAATTCTAGGCTACTTCACACTTATGACACATGATAATAGTTTTTAAATACATAAAAGGTTGTTACAAGGAGGAGGGAGAAGAACGTTCTCTTTTAACCTCTGAGGATAGGACAAGAAGCAATGGGCTTAAATTGCAGCAAGGGCAGTTTAGGTTGAACATTAGGAAAATTTTCCTAACTGTCAGGATGTTTAAGCACTGACATAAATTGCCTAGGGAAGTTATGGAATCTCCATCATTGGAGGTATTTAAGATCAGGTTAGACAATAATACATAATCCTAACATGAATGCAGGAGACTGGACAAGACGGCCCCTTGAGGTCCCTTCCAGTCCTGTGATTCTATGATCATGATCCCTACAGGGCTCAAATGAATGATCACTTCCACAGTTGGTCTACCTCCCTCTTCACTGTCCCAGAACTCAGGATGTTCTCCTTCCTTAGCACACCACAAAGCAGAACCCCAGAGCCACAGATCTAGCACATATTCCTCTTGCTCCCAGGGGAAAAGCTGACTAAATTGTCAAATCCCCCCCACCCAACACACAATTAACAGATTGTCACAGATGAAATGGCCCTGCTCTACTCAACATTGCAAATTATAGATTCCTAGACATCAAGATCAGAAGAGACCATTGTGATCATGTAGTTTGATCTCCTGCATAAGACAGGCCATAGGACTTCTCTCCAATAATTCCTAGAGCATATCCTTTCAAAAAAAAATTAAATCACTTTAACAATTGCCAGTGATGGAGAATCCAGCACGACCAATTAGTAAGTTGTTCCAAACGTTAGTTACCCCCATGGTTAAAATTGTACATTATTTCCAGTCTGAATACAGGTAGCTTCAACTTCCAGCCATTGTACTGGGCATGCTCCAGCTGGAGAGAGGCTATAAAAGGCAGCAAAGTAGCTCAGTCTGGGCTGACCAGTGGTGAGGAAGGAGGTATGCTGCTGATTCTTGTGGGAGGGCTGCCTGCACTCCAGGACATGGAGAGCAAACAGAAAGAGACGGACCCTGATGCATAGTCTTGGGCTACCGCAGAGATGGGAGAGACTGTGAAGACCTAGAGACAGCAAACTGCAGAGAAACGGATAGGAAGTGAGCCAGGGAAACTTTGTGGGGAAGCAGTTGTAGAACCGGAAACAAGTTTGGTGTGTGTCAGTAGAATCCCTGCTGAGAAGATGGCAGCCAACCTCACCACCGACAGGGTTCTGGTGGAGAGGGTGAGCCTGGGTCTCCTTGCACCGGTGGCTCAGCTCATCAGCACTACTGACTCTGGCCACTGGGTTGCACTGCCCTGATAGCAAGGGTTATCCAGGGCTGCAAAAACAGCTCATTGGGTTCTACTGAAGCAGGGCTATGTTAGTGGTAATCTGGGTTACCATGGGGACTGGTGTAGTCCCACCTTGAATCTGGAAATGTACCCTACAGCCACCAACCCAATTCCTCCTCACCAGGATTCACTCAGATTTTAGCACTAATATTCTAAATGTTTATTTGCCTGGGCAGTTGTGCTCCCTTTCTCACAATGTCTTTTAAAATGGTAAATAAACAAACAAGAGCTGTCTGTTATCTATAGGGGTTATTTGATGGTCTAGTTTTCATTTCAGTAGACTTCATTGTGCACATTTCAAAGCAGAGATGAAGCAGAGTGGAAAGTTATAATAGAAACCCAAGGGACTCATTGTGTCACTGTGGTCATATGTTTAAAAATATTTCCCAACACTGAAAAATTTTGCTGGTAATATAGAATACACTACATCTGGGGTCAACAAGCTTTCAGAAGTGGTGTGCCAAATCTTCATTAATTCACTCTAATCTAAGGTTTCACGTGCCAGTAATACATTTTAATGTTTTTATAAGGTCTCTTTCTATACATCTATAATATAGAACTAAACTGTTGTTGTATGTAAAGTAAATAAGGTTGCTAAAATGTTTAAGAAGCTTCATTTAAAATTAAATTAAAATGCAGAGTCCCCCAGAACGGTGGCAAGGAACCGGACAGTGTGAGTGCCACTGACAATCAGCTCGCGTGCCGCCTTCGGCACCCGTGCCATAGGTTGCCTACCCCTGCACTACATTTTGTTCTGGGAACTTGAAATACCTATGAAATAAATAATTTGGAGCCTTAGCTTCTCTGCTTGGCTATATAAATGCATAAGGAATAGGTCATGAATTTGAGTCTCAGTTATTCTAAATAGTGAAAAGTAAAATCCTTTGGCCTCTGTTTGGATTTAGGGATCTGCTCACAAAGGAGCTCGTGGCAGAGTAGAATCTTAGTCATTGAAAATATCAACAAGGATTTGAAGTGTTAGAAACACATTTGTATTTGGGCCTTAATCCAAGATCATTAACTCCATTTCAAGTAGATCCCTGAGTAACAGTTGGATAATAAATGTGGCAGTAGAGATGTTCTGGGCTAGGGAACTATAAAAAGGGTTGAACACCAGTCCTCATAGGAGAGGTAATTGATTACTGACAAACAAATGTTGCAAATTAAAAGAGTTAACACAAGAACATTATACTCTCACAAAACTAGACCTGTTTCTCTTGATATTTCTTTTCTCTCTGGGCACTACTTTTCTCACAGGACTAGTGAACTACTGTGCCATAAGCTACTCTCCTCCTGCACTACTATAATTGAAGTTGACTGAGGCTTCCCATGACTCTTTTCATTGCTGTCTTCTTATTGTGAACCCTTTCCTCCTAAATGTCCCAATGTGAGGACAACACAACCAGCTTCCCATTCAAAGGGGGTTATAGCTTCATTGTGCTGCTGCAGTAGTAGCATGACTTTTCTCCTGACGGAAACTCTTCCTGTAGAACTGATCTTTTCATTTCTTCTGGAAGTTGGGTAGCAGTCTTTAATATTAAAAGATAGAACACTAATTCCAGAATTCTTTCTGGGCTCTTAATAAACCTCTTAACTGTACAATGGGTTCCCCTGAAACAAATATAAACTCCATATAAAATGTCCATGTTTTTTAAGGATAATGAGACCATAAGTACAGCATCAGCAGTTGAGATACACTTTACATTTTGATAATCCATGTGCCTCACAGTAATACATTGTTGAAGCAATTAGTTTTCATCACCACTGGAGCTAGGCTCAGTCTTACAGTACTGTGGGAAAGGCTTGGTAGTCCTCTATTGAGACTCCCTATAAAAGACAATGCACCACTAGATTGTATTAGCAAAATTTTAAAAAGCCTCTAAATCATGTTGAAAGGGGGATTTAGGCACCTAGGTAATTTAGATACTTTTGAAAATGTCACCCTATATGTTTTCTATAGAATCCCTAGAGCCCATTTATGACCACAGGACTATTTGCTGTCAGTTTGATGCTCTGGTGGAATCATTCTGCCAGAGAACTAGTCAGGAATGTTGGTGGGTGGATAGAGGGAGAGTAGGCTACTCTGTCCCAGCCCAGATCTAGTGCAGAGGGACAGGGCCTTTATACAGATGTTATATATAGCTCTCTTGCGGTCTTTGTGGGTTCTTGTGGATCCATCAGGTTGTGGCAGATCTTGTGGCTTTTGCCATTAGATAAGAAGATGCGGGACAGTTTTTTAATGCTTTTAGAGTACATGTTCTGAGAGGTTAAAGGGAAGGATGTATTCACCATACTGATTCCTCCCATTTCTTTGTATCCACCAATAAAGCAAAGAAAAAATATATATATTTTGCTCTATGTGCATTCATGCATAAAAATGATAGTTTTACATAATTTAAATAGAGGGAAATTTTGGATAACTAGATCTGTGAGGAAATGGCTATTTTTGTTTAAAATAACATGATTGGCATACTTGTTCATTGAAAAACCTAGAGAAAACTTGGGTGTGGGGTGGGGATTGCCATGAAACCAACAAAAATGTGTTTTTTAAGCATGACTTATTTTATTTTGCTGACACTGATTTTTTTTTCCATACTACCCTGATCTTCTCCCCCCGTCTCACCATCTGCCCTTCTCTCTCCACTGTATTTACAAGGCAATATATTAATGGACCCAATAGTGAATTCCTTATGCATCCAAAACTCACATTGATCCTTCAGTAGGCTCTGTGTGGGTGGACACCTTTGCTCTCATAGAATTAGAGGGGTAGCCGTGTTAGTCTGGAATTGCAGAAGTGACAAAGAGTCCTGTGTCACCTTAAAGACTAACCAAAGTATTAGAGCATAAGCTTTCGTGGGCTAATACCACATCCGACGAAGTGGGTATTAGCCCACGAAAGCTTATGCTCTAATACTTTGGTTAGTCTTTAAGGTGCCACAGGACTCTGTCACTTTTGCTCTCATAGAGCCTCATTGACTTCACTGCAGAATCTGCTTTAGTACGTTAAGCACAAAAGAACCATAACCAGTATGCAACACCTTCCTTAGGATCCATGCAAATGAGGACAAAATAAGTATGTTTAGCTCTGAGCATCAGTTACTATAAATAAAGTTCAAAAGATTTTATTTTCTGGACCTGTACTAAGTGGATAGGAATTCCCCTGTATCTGTACATTCCACACCATTTTTATTATTTTTTTTGGCCTGAGGATAATTTAACATAGGCAAATGAGAGAGTTCCTTACAGTCCTTTGAAGTTTTGAGAACTGGAACATAAGGAATTCTATGATGAGTCAGATACCTGGATTCTTCCGAAGAAATGCATCTTCACAATATTTCATAGGATAAAATTTTCTATTGTACTAATCGTCTGCCAAATAAAAGAAGCACTCATGCATTGATTTGAACTTTTAAAAACAGAATTACCTTCTTTTGACACTTCAGTCTGACGTAAACAATAAATTATTTCAAAACTAATTTGCAAGGCAGCTAGTAGGTATGTATGTTTCAGACAACCCTGGATCTTTCAAAGACAAATAAAGAGGAATTTGACTGTTTCTGAGAGTTGTATTTTCGAGAATTGAATCTAAAAATCATTTTTAAAGCAATCTGAGATCTTAAGTAAAACATTTTCCAGATAATCCTTAGATTTTCTACTTAAGACCTAGGGTTGCTTGATACATGATTTCTATATGATCATTTATATATGAAACATACAAAAACATGTTTTAAACAGAGTTTATTTTATTTTTCTGTATATATATATATGTATGTGTATAATACTTTTATAATGAACATACAGAAATTGTAATAGGCTACTGCAGAAAGAAAACTACTTATTTTGCAAGATTTATCAATCAAATATATTTAGTATAACAATGTTTTAGACCATTAACTGTGCTCCTGTTTTGTAACATAAACATTTTTTGAGTCTTAGCCCACGAAAGCTCATGATCCCTAAAATCTCTTAGTCTATAAGGTGCTACAAGACTTTGTCATTTTTTACCAATGGAACCCATAATGAATCTTTTCTTAAAGAGTGTGAAAAGAAAAATATAATCCATATAGATTAACAGCTTTCCTAGTTATAATTTTAAAGGAATTTTGTTCCACCACTATCTACAGCCTATATAATTACAATCTGAAATAGCATTTCAATTGAGTTGAACTACATAATAAAACTTCTTTAGCATGGTAATTAACAAGGTTAAATGCTACTTCTATAGTACAGCAAAATTATTGTTTGAATACACCTCCAGTAAGAGTGAATTGAGAGAGATAACAAGCAGTAAAATGTCTTTTATATATACTATAGTCTGCCTGTAATATTATCTTAAATATAATTATCCTGGAAAACTTTTCTAGAGATATTTTTTAAATTAATGTATTCCAAACTAATATATACATATTTGGATTTTAGATATAAAGAAAATTATAATAAAAAGAACTTATCTTTACATAACCATATGTGGTTCCCTCCACTCTGTATTTGAAAACTACAGTGCAAATTAACTCTACATGAAACCTGAAAAAAATACTAAAACTATGTCAATTAAACCTTGAGAGAAATCTGCTCTGTCTCACTGTTTGAAGGCATAGGAACATCTTCAAGTGAGTTCAGTGTATTCCTTCTGGGCCAAATCTTGAATCCCTAGAGCTCAATTATGAGCCATCTTGCACACCCAGGCAGGGGAATAAGGGAGTGAAAGGCAGGTATTGGTTTCCACAGGTATGCAACTCCTCATTCCACACATTCTCCATACTACTGGCCTTTCATTTTGTTTTCAAATAAGTCAAAAACATGACTGTTCTCCTTTGTGATTTCCCATTAATACCAGTCTTGTTCATTAACTTATATCACAGTAACTGACAGATGATGATTGAATGTAGCTATGCTGTTAATTCAAAGCTATCAGTGCTTTATTATTTGATACACAATGGTGACAAAAGTTACACTTGTCTTATCCCAGGTAGTTTTATAAATTTGTACTTGTTGTATAATTTTTTTGACTTGTGGACAGGAATCAAGTGAATTTGGTTAGGAATGAGTTCCTGTTACAAAGGGGAAAATAATTTTTCACATGGATTGACAGTACATTTGTTACCTGTCCTTGGAACCAGCCAAGGAATAAACGTAAAGGTCGAACTAGAGCAGTACTGAGGGTTTTTTTATTGCCATGAACCTGAGTTTGTCTAAAATGGCTATATTCACACACACACACATCACATTCATCCTGGCAGGCTGCAGGCATGGGGATAGATTAGTTTCAATTTCGCAGGTGACTGAGTCTGGCCAGGCGACAGCTGCCTGGAGATAGACACGAGGAGATAGTCCCCGAAGTCCCTTTGGCTCTGCAGGAGGGCCAAGTTTAGCATGCTGTTACATTTCCTTTTTGGTACCCCTGACCTGGCTGCCTGTCTCGAGATTTATACCTTCATCAAGATAATACCATAGTTCCATAAAAGTTGATAATTGCTTCTTTGCTTTGCCATTGGCTATCACTCACACTCTCTCACTCATTCCTTATATTAATTGATTATATTCATAAGCATGAATACAATTGATTATACAGAGATACACAGCTTTAAGCAAGCATCTAACATTGTTGGGGACTTTCCAGTGCTTGTGGCTTTGTAACGACATAACAGGAAACTGTGCAGACTACACTCGAAAGAGCAAATGGGGGATGACGAGGAGAGCGGCTACAACATTCACTGCATTATTTTAAAGAGGTGTTTGAAATCCTTTTGTCTCTTTTTATGAGTGCCAAAAACATATTCTATCTACTCAGGGTCGTGATTACAATCTAGATTTTTTTATATGCGCCTCTAAACTGTAATTGGGGTCATGGTTCCTATAAAATGATTTGGAAAGTAAGACCTATGAGGATAGAGGAAGAGAATTGGTATATTTATTGTATAAGGGGGAAAGAGACAGTGGAAGAGAAAATAACTGTTCATAAATATATAAAGGGAAGTTATAATGAAGACAATGATCATCTGTGTTCATTAAAGGACAAATTCAGAAATATAAATTGTGAGATTAAGCTGTAGTCAGGTTTGTTTAAGTTACATGCTGGGAAAAAACACCTGTGACTAATGGTGGGTTGGAACAAGTGGATAGAAGAGAATGTGCAGGAAATTTCGATAGTATGCAAATCCAGATTAGTCACTCAGCTAATGGACATAATTAGGAATAATTAAGTCAATATCGTCCAAATGAAGCGGATGGACTGGATAACAAACCTTGACCTCAAATCACACCTTACTGTCATAGCTACAGATTTTGGCCAGCCCCTGTGTGAATGCACAAGGATGGGAAAGATACAAGGAGGTTTCCTTGTATCTTTCCTACCCCTGAAAGTGGACACTGCTCTCTCCTGAAGGTGTTAGATGCCTAAAAGGATACAGAAGGTGCAGCATGAAGGCAAGATCCTCTGCCATACATGCTTTCATCCTGCACTTCCATGTCCTTCTTCTTTGTGTTGAGCTAGATAGGTTGATGCAATAGGAATGCTGATGTGTGCTTACTGGCAGGACTGGTGCAAGGATATGTGCCTTAGGCAAAACTTCCACCTTGCGCTCCTCCCCCCTCCACCCAGGGAGCCCTGCGGCAGCTCTCTGCCCCCCTCCTCTGCCCAGGGAACCCTGCAGCAGATCCATGCCTTAGCTCATCTCTGCTCCGCCTCCTCCCTTGAATGCGCCACCACTCCACTTCTCCCCTGCCTGGGCAGGGCCGGGATTTTGGGAAGGAGTTGGCATGGGGGCAGGAAGGGTGGGTTGGGGCAGGGCCAAGGGGGCACTAGCCGAGCGCTAGACCCTCCCCTTCCCCGCTCTGCCACCGGCTGCTCCCACATGGGGAGGGACTGGCCACGCCGCGGGCGGCCCTTCTGGAGCCAGGAGGCATGGAGGCAACCTATTGTGCTCCACTGATTAAAAAAAATTGTAGGCACCAATTTTTGGTGCCTCCAACCACTTGCGCCCTAAGCGGCTGCCTAATTTGCCTAGTGGTTGCACCAGCCCTGCTTACTGGGAGCTTTTAGGAGAGTTAGTGGAAAAGTCAGCCATAATTTTTCCATGGGAACTCAGGAGCTGTTTATTCCCTCCCAAGCCCTCCAGCACTACTGACAATGAAAAGGGCAGCAGCTACCTCAAATTGCTGCATACAACATTGCCAGCATTTCGCACCTATTCTCCCATCAGTTTCTTGTCATTATTTGTTTAGCGGAGAAGGGGAGTGAGATCTGAAAACCCTTTCTCAGGTGAGTTGCACGTACCATTGACATGAGTATTCTCATTGAGAAATCAATGGAATTACCTGCATAAGTAAGGTTTGCTCTCTTGAGTCAGGGTTGGAAGGACTGACACCTAGAGGAGGAACATATATTTTAAGCCTGAAATTAGATGAATTACAGCAATTTCCAAGAATCTAAGTCTTGGTGCAATAAAAAATTAAGAGACGAGACCATTCCACTAAACCAAGCTCATGGCGAAGAAAGGATATTCTACCTCATCTGAAAATCTATTATTTTTTTATATATGGTAATAAAAGTAACTTTATTTTTTGAGAGATTTTATAACCCATGGCTGGCCTCTCAAAAATGAAAAATGATTGAATAGTTTGCCATACTTAAAAACTGATTCAGAAACTAAAACTTTTCAAAACCTGATAAAACAATCCTGGAAAATACTATAACCAGCAACCCTGGATAAAGTCATTCAGCCTTACGTCTTGGTGCTTTACTTGGGGATATATATAATATAAAAACACCTTTTACACATTAACCCATTAGTTTATGAACAACAGCACTCGGATGATCTTGCAATACATTGAATAGTAAACAAATGGCAATATCTAGATGCCCAATGTATTCTCACTGCAGAAAAGTCAAATAACCTCCCACCCAAAATTGGATTGATACATACACTATGTTGGGTTCAGATTTGTAGTATCGTTGGAGCAAGTTGTAAATGCAATCTGCATTTAAACACTTTTGTCCTGAAAAGTAGTAGGCAAATTGTTATGCAATTCCTGTTGGGCTATGGTTATCATAGGGTATTTCATTATGTTCTGGAGTACAGGTAATTTGATATTTTTATCATTTATCCTAAATGGCGGTTCCAAAACAGAATAAAAGGTGAACTTCTTTGAGTATTCAGAGTCCAGTGATTTACATTTAAACTTAAACCCCTCTTCGAGCTAGCAGCTTTGGTAGCTGCAAACAGGAATAAAAAAACATTTTGTTACTAATATAACATACCTGTGAAGCAGTGTTACTTCTCTTCAGCTAGAAAAAGAAATATGCATCTATTCTATTAAATAAGAAATACCTGTCATTTTAGGAGAAGAACCTGCAACATTCTGGATGTCACCTGCAAGGTAATAAGTGGTCTCATCCACTTGTAGGAAGCACTCCTCATCTGAAATGCTCAGACCCTTTTATGATAATAAATTTGTCAGATTAATCAAAACAAATGGATGTTCAGGAAGAAGTGAAAAGGTAGAATTTTCTTCTCCCATTGATCAGATTCAGATCCTTTTCTATGGTAAATCATGCTTTTTTCTTTAAATCCTTGTTATTATAATTTGTGGTGTTTGCCACACAGTCTCCACATGAATGCTGCAGGTAATTGGAGTGAAACATGGTAAATACTGCAAAAGCAAATTAGGTAAACACGGGAAAATGTGTTTACCTGCACTGTTTGCAGTAGTGGAATGCAGTGTGTTAGATGCTATGGAGGTAGGCAAACTATAAGACACGTGCCAAAGGCGACATGCGAGATGATTTATAGTGGCACTCACATTGCCTTGGTCCTGGCCACCGGTCTGAGGGGGTTCTGCATTTTAATTTTAAATGAAGCTTCTTAAACATTTTAAAAACTTTATTTACTTTACATACAACAATAGTTTAGTTATTTATTATAGACTTATAGAAAGAGACCTAAAAACGTTAAAATGTATTACTGGCACATGAAACATTAAATTAGAGTGAATAAATGAAGACTTGGCACACCACTTCTGAAAGGTTGCCAAGCCCTGTGCTAAAATGAAGAACAATTTGATCAGTTATATCAGAAGTGAGCAAATCTTATATGTAGCATATGTACTTTTGGCATAAGAAATGTCTGAAAAGCATCACTTAGCTTTGCACTATTTAACCTTTATGCTGTGTCTAAAAAATAATTAATTTAGGTAAGACATCTCTTTTATAATATTGAGGATATATATGTATTATCTCAGTTTCAAATTTGTTATGTTTTCCCTAATTTTGGGAGTAGGTTATTTTAGTTAGAATTTTGAGGTCAACAGTCTCAGCTGTGGCTAGCTACTGCAATTTAGGAGAAATTAACACATGAAGTTGAGAAGAAAACTCAGTATTGTGTTGTACAAGGCTCTGAAGAATCAACTGTGAACCTCAGCTATAGAATCTGAACACTGATATAAAAATGAGATAAACCTTATAATAATGTCATTATTTCTTGTATTTTGTATTTAAAAAAAATACAAGACAGATTGCCTAGGAAAGTTGGACATTTCCTGCTTTCTCTTGAGTTATCTCTTGTATCTTAACTATTCTTGCAATCTTTATAAGAACAGAATCAAAACTGAAGTATCTCAGATGGGTTTTTTTTTCTTTAATTTAAACAGTTAATTGTACTGTACTGACCCAGAGCTGTCTGGTACCAGGATATTTCCTGTATAGTAGTTCACATTTTTTTTTATTAATTACACATCATTAAGGCATCATTGCTATAGCGTCAGATATGGAATCTGGCAATCCTCTGCACGTGTTCAGAAGTGCATAGTTGCTTATATATACACAAACCCCTTTTGGGAAAGTGTGAACCGCACACATGAAATCAGATCTCCTTAGCATTTTTAGTGGGGAGTGTTTGTATTCATTGATTTCTGCTGGCATGGTACTTACTCTGCAAATTCATACTGAACTAGTCAGGAGGCTAGCAGTAGTCTTGCTAGACTTACCCGTGGAATTATCTGTCTGTTCTCCTCAATGTAAGACTCATGGGGGAGCTGCTTATCCAGCTATTTGTATGAGTGGAAATGCCAGCTATTAGTACAGTAGAATCTCAGATTTATGAACTGGCCAGTCAGCCACAAACCTAATTTGTAACCAGAAATACAGTACAATATTGTCTTAAACGTAAACTACTAAAACAAATAAAAAGATTTGGCAAGGTAAAGAAACTGTTTTTGTGCTTGTTTCCTTTTAAATTAAGATGGTTAAAAGCAGCATTTTTCTTCTGCATAGTAAAGTTTCAAAGTTGTATTAAGTCAATGTTCAGTTGTAAACTTTTGAAAGAACCATAATCTTTTGTTCAGAGTTATGTACATTTCAGAGTTATGAACAAGCTCAGTTCACAAGGTGTTCATAACTCTGAGGTTCTACTGTATTGGTTTGTGGGTTTGACTTCTCCTTGAGCATCCTTATGACCCGCTGCACAACTTGCAGCCAGTTCATTTCCAGACCACGCTGAGGAAACATCTGTATACCCTCAGGTCCCGCTCTGATTTAGGGAGATCCTTTAGCAGTGGGCAGATGAAGCCTGGATTCCAACAGAACAATGACCCAGACATGACTCATGCCTACCTCTCCAAATGGGTCTCTTAAAGAGATATCTCCCTATCAGGTGCATGTGTTACACATGGTCACTTGTAGCAGTGGTGTTTTACATGTGTAAATATTATCATATGGAGGTGTATCTTGCATTTATTTACCTTGCACTAATTGTCCTTGTGGGCCCTACTACCATGCACTAGAAGCTCCTAGGGTACTTTAATCTTCTCCTGTTTCAAAGCACAGTAGATCGAAGTGAACTTTGGAAATTTAAGTGCAAAGCAGTATGATCCAGATGGACAGTTAGCAGATAGCAAGTGAGCGCAAGGTAGGTGAGTGCAAGATTTACACCATAGTTTGCCTTGCACTGTTTGTTTAGATAGGCCCCTATTTATATTTCATAGTCAGCATTACAGTGTTGAAATTCCATTTGCAGAAAGAGATTGCAACAAAAGAAAACAAAAAAATATATGGTCCCTTCCTCATCGGGGAGGGGAGAAGAGAAGGAAAGGGGATTCATCTGGTAGAAGTTTCCCATGTCAGTCAGATAATTGTGTAATGCACTGTCTGCGATGATGGCTTAAATTCAGGGACAGACACAATCTTATAATGAAAGGGGACAGACAGAATCTTATATAACACTTAATCACCATGGTAAGAAGTGCATCCTGTAATTCATAAAATGGAAACAATTTAATGAGATGGCTAACTTTGTAAATACTACACTGTTAATTTGTATGCCAAAGACTTCATTTGGTCTTATATTATGCATAGAAGAATCATACATTTGGAGTAAAATAAATTTCAAATTAGTATTTGGGAGAAATCCATTTAAATGGGAGCTGAAAGGCTGAGCCCATATGCATTGCTTGGAAAGTATCCCTCACATTACATACCAACAACCAGCAAAAAAGAGCGAGCTATCTCCATGAGCCAGCTGTTTGCCACATAAGTGTGCTTTTGCGTGCCTAATAGAGAGATATCTCTTTAAGATCTATTGTGGGGGAAGGGGATATTTGGTAAGAATGAGTTATGTCTGGGTCATTCTTGCTAGGCAGATGCACATTTTGCACTCAACACTCAGAAGTTTCTAATTGGGTGTGGTAATTTTGGAAATTTACAATATGTTCCCGGCTTCAGACTTGTACTCAGACTTGATGAGGGCAAGTAGTCAGGGAAGCTGCTTTGCAAAAGGCCATATGCCCTGTGTGCATTGGGAGAAGCTGAGTCCAGGAGCAGAAAACAGGCTGCTTTCTCTAACTTAGGAGCATTTTGCAGCAGGTTTGTTATTGTTAATCCTCCAACAGAGAAGCCCTGTTGGTGTTAAGGATAGAAAGGGGAACTGGGAGGGAAAATTAATTTCTTCATTTTAATTGTATACTTTGAATGTTTGACTTTAGACAAACTATTTCAGTTAAATTGTCTCAAGTAGTATGATTCACCAGTTTGTCTCTTATTTAAATTTGATGATGGGGAAAGTTATTTATTTTGACATTCTCCGTTTTGTATTTTTCTTGTAACGGGTTTTTTTTTTTAAAAAAAAAAAAAATCGATATACTGAACTGAGTGGTTAATTAGTTAGCTGACTAGGTAACTGAGTGATTTCAGCAGAGGAGAGGAAGAGCCTCATCAGTTCCAGCTGAAAAATTCTGCTAAAAAGTGGTGGGAACACATTGGTTTTTATTCAGCAGACTATATAGCTTTGGTGATCAAAGATTCTGAGACTCAAGCAAACTCAACGTAAGCTTTTGGGAACTCTCACTGTTTCTACGGGCACTGACCTGTTTAGATTTAATTTGTTTTCTTTATTTGTTGGAGTATAACTGGGAAGATAATGTATGTGGCTTATAAAGTAGCCATGTTATGCTGTAAAAATTAAGATATTATTCTTTCTTTCTTTATCATAATATCTTACATAGTTAGTACTTAAGAATTAAGTTCTATTGGACTTGATTGTGGGAAGGTTGACCCTGTGCAATCCAGGCTGAAAATACTCAATGACTGAATTCTGCATCTCCAAGTGCTTTTCTATGGGAATTGGGATTTTTTTAGGGATTGGAGAAGGGCAATGAAGTAAACTCGAGTCCATCCAAAGGTTACACTTCCATCTAGTTATATTTTTCAACTAGTTTCTCCTGTACCATCTTTAAAGATGGTATATGTACACTAGTTTTTCAAAAAAATAATTACATGTGAAAAAAATGGTATTGAAATACAGTGGAGATTCAGGAAAATGGAAATTGGATTTTGGAACGATGAATATTTAAGCAGGTATGGAATGATGAATATTTGTCTCAACAGATCTGGAGAGTAAAAATGAATGGGTAAATATTTTATCCGCAGCATTTGGGTGAATATATGTAAGTGACGTAACAAAGAGTCCTATGGCACCTTAAAGACTAACTAAAGTATCAGCGCATAAGCTTTCGTGGGCTAATACCCACTTTGTCTCATGCATGCAGTGGAAGTATCCAAGGGCAAGTATAAATAGGTAGGCAAGAACCAGGTGGGAGATAACAGGGTTAGTCCAATGAGGCTGAACCAGCTTGTTATCTCTAATCAGGGAGGGTGAGGTGTTCCTCTAGCAGCTGAACTGGAGGTGTGAATAACGAGAGAAGAGAAGCTGCTTTTGTAGTTAGCTAGCCACTCGTAATCTTTGTTCAATCCTTGATTGATTGTATCAGATTTGCAAATGAATTGCAGCTCTGCAGTCTCTCTTTGCAGTCTGGTCTTGAAGTTTTTTTGCTGCAAAATGCTGACCTTTAAATCTTTTATGGTGTGTCCAGCGATGTTGAAGTGTTCTCCTACAGGTTTTTGTATATTGCCATTCCTGATATCTGATTTGTGATATGTAAGTGACAGTTATATGAGTAACAGATATTGGAGTGTGGACCTTAAAATTCTTCTGTTTATATCAGATGCTACTCTCCTTGAGACTCAGAATCCTAATACATAGGCAAAGATTATGTTCCCTATTACCCCCACCAAGTATTCTTTCCCTACATCTTAATATTTTTAAATATCATTATCAAATATTCACCTTCATAGTCAAGTATATTTATTGCCCTGCTGCCTCTTATCAAAGCATTCAACATGTATTTCAATTTCATTCTCCTTCCATCAGCGTGAGTAGATTGACAGAGGTGAGTTATTCTTGAGCACACGGGTTATTCTGGTGCCAGATAGCCTTTCATTTTGACATTACATTTTCTATTTCTCCTCCTTATCAACAGCTTTGTTCTGTTTGCCTGCCTTCTATTATCTAACCCTTGGTCAGTGCTCTTCTTCATTATAAATTATTCCCTCTCAGATATGCTTGGATATACATATTATTTAAAGAGATAAAATAATGGATATTTATTTCACATCTGTGATGATAAAATACTTTCAATGTATCCTGAAGACGGTGCTCCCCTGCTAATAAGAAATTGCGGTAAAGAGGACAAGTGTTGCAATTTGTGTGTGTGTGTGTATTTATTATTTATACATATATGCACACACACACACACACATATATATAATGAAATTGGAAAGAAAATCTCTACTGACATGGATAGAAATACATAGTTAGGATCAGAGTATAAACTGAAAAGTTGAGTTTAGGAAACTTGAGAGAGAAGTATGGCGACTCCTTTCAAATGGCCTTTCAGGTGTAAATTTCCCCACAGGGTGGATGTCTGTCATGGGGCTTGGCTACACTTGCAGATGTACAGTGCTTTGGGTTAAACCAGCCTTTGGAGAGCACACTAGGGAAAGCACTCCATCTGTCCACAGTGAGAGATGCAAGCATACTGGTGTGGCCACATTTGCAGCACTTGCAGCTGCATTGGCAGCGGTGCATTATGGGCAGCTATCCTGGCATTCAAGTTGCTGTAACATGCTTTTCAAATGAGGGGGTGGAGTGTGACAGGGAGTGTGAGGGGAGAGAGAGTGGGTTTTTGGGGTGCTGAGAGTGTGTCAGCATGCTCTCTTTTAAGTTCAGACTCCCCTCCATCCCCTGCCTCTCTCTCTCTCTCTCATTAGCTGTTTGCTTTTCTTCTTGGAGCAGCTGGCACTCCAAAACAGACAGCAAACATTTGCTGTTTGTTTTTTCTCTTGGACCAAATAAGCAGCCCACACGCTGAAACAGAGCCCACTGCCTCTCTCTCACTCATTCAAAGCAAACATTATCTGTTTGTTTTTTTCTCAGATCAGATAAGCAGCCCACACTCCTAAACAGACCTTTGAAAGTGCACTTCCGCGTCCCGAGCTCACAACAAAGACAAGAAAACCCACTTCACTTAAGGTGATTATGGGGCAGTTCCCGGAGGTCAATCAGAGCGCAATAATGTTACTACCCATTTATGGATTATGGATACTGGGGCTGCAGCATCTCACCCAATATGCAACAGCTGTTAATCCTGTCGGGGAGCTGGAGTACCAGGAGTGCTCCAGCCAGGAAGTCAGAGCGCTCTACGGGCCTTGCCAGTGTGGATGATTAGTAAGGCAGAGCTCTCTGGGAGGCATTATTCAGCTCTCTGTATAGTGACATCTCCTTCTGCTGCTGAGAATGGGGGCAGGAAGAAAGAGGACAGTGTCTGGGTGTGGATCTGACCCACCCCAGCTTCTCCATGCTTCTCCATGCGGCATAGGGTAGGAGCCACCAGATGGAGCATCCTCAGCCCTTTTGCAGTGATTTACCTCTCGGGTAGCTGCTCTTGGTCCCCAAAACAGTGTGCCTGCCCTGCTTCGGAAAGGCGCTTAAGCGCTCTTGTAGCTTCCCTTTGCTTTCCCATCGAAGGGATTTTTCTACAGAAAGCAGAGAACTTTGAGGGAAACATGAATTCTGCATGTGCAGTGGTTCAGGTGTCAGTTTCCCTTAACTGAGAATGCTTTGTTCCAAGTTCTTTCATGTTTCATCCTGTGTTTGTTATCTGTGTTGGCCCAGAGCACAACAGTTCATAGAGTTTCATCTTTGGGGATTGATCTATTAATATGTTTGAAAATTAAAATGAAGCCTTGAACTGGTATTGAAAGCTGGCAAGGGAAGGATTTGAGCACAGGCCTGGCACATTCATGGTGGCCTAAGCTCTAGTAAAGGTGGGCAGGTGCATTCTGTAATCACACTCAATTTAATACAGCGAGTTATGCAGTAATGAAGTCTGTCAGCATTGAATGCATGGATCATTGTGGCCAGATCTCTATCCAGGACAAAGCTGAGTGGAGGAATGGTCCAGTTATTAGACTAGTGATATCATGGGCCTTTGGAAACTCAGTTCAGTTCTCTGCTCCACCATAAACTTCTGCAGTGACCCTGCACAAATAACTTAGCCTTTCTGAGATCCCACTCTGTTAAATGGAGGTAATAGAGCTGGACTCAATTTGTATGTCAGAATGATTTTCTGACAAAGTTCCCTTTTTGTGAAACTGAAAAAAAAATTGCTTTTGCTCTGGGAAATTTGAAATGACAGCTGCTCACCTTGGAAGACTCTTGTCAATTTCACAAAGGCTTTCCAAGGAGGGATGCTGAGACTGAGCAGTGTGGCTCTCAACCTCCCATTTAACTAAGCATGTCTAGATAACTTGTTTAAGAATTTTTAAAGAGCTGGTTGAGGAGCTCACTGGAAAATTAATATTGATTTTCAATAAATCTTTAAGCAGGGGAGAAGTTCCAGATGATTGGCACAACATTTGCTTTCTTGCAATTTTTAAAGATGATTGGGTAATTATAAGCCTGCCAGGCATTGATATTGGGCAAGTCAGTGGAGCAGCTGATACAGGACTTTATTAATAAAGACCTAAAGGAGGGTAATTTAATAAATGGAAAATAGAACCTGTCACACTAACCTGATATTTTGATGAGATTACAAGTTTTGTTGATAAAGGTAATAGAGCTGATATAATATACTTAACATCATGCGGTACCACGTCAAATGTCTCATGGAAGTTTTGTGACTAAAAAGCTGGCATGATATCAAATTAACATGGCACCCATTAAATAGATGTCAAACTGGCTAACTGATAGGTAAACAGGTTATTGAACAAGTCTGATTGAGCGGGTCTGATTGCCCAGTGGGGTCCTGCAGGGATTGGTTTTTGGACAGTTGCTGTTTAACATTTTTATCAATGACCAGGAAGCAAACATAAAAGCATCACTCATAAAGTTGGCAGATGACACACAGGTTAGGGGGATAGTAAATAATCAAGAAGCCAGATCACTGATGTAGAGCAATGTGGATTGCTCAGTAAATTAAGTGCAAGCAAAGAGTATGTGCTTTAATACAGCTAAATGTAAATGTTTACATCTAGGAACAAAGAATTTTGGCCATATTTACAGAATGGAGGACTGTGTCCTGCAATGCAGTGACTCTGAAAAAGATTTGGTGTTGAGGTGATAATCAGCTAAATGTGAGTTCACAGTCTGATGCTGTGGCCAAAGGAGCTGGTGTAATCCTGGGATGCATAATTGGGAATCTTGAGTAAGAGAACAGAAGTTATTTTAGGGAATCTTGAATAGGAATAAACAAGTTATTTTACCTCTCTATTTGGTAACTGCTGCTGAAATACTGTGTCTGGTTCTGGTGTCTACAAGTCAAGAAAGATCTTGGTAAACTGGAGAAGGTTCAGAGAAGAGCCGAAAGAATAAGTAAAAGGATTAGAAAACATGCTTTACATTGATTGAGCTCTTTGAGTTTATCTATTAATCTTAGCAAAGAGAAGGTTAATAGGCGATTTGACTACAGCCTGCAAGTACCTATTAATAATGTGTTCCTTTGTCTAGCAGGGAAAGATACTACACAGTCAATAGCTGGAAATTAAAGCTAGACAAATTAAGATGATAAACCATAAAATAACGGTGAGGCTAATTAACCATTTAAACTATTTACAAAAGGAGATGGTGGATTTTCCATCACTGACCATTTTAAAATGAAGATTGGCTGGTTTTCTAAAAGCCATGCTCTAGGAATTCTTTTCGGGAAGTTCTACATCTGTGTTATACAGGAGGTCAGATTAGATCATAAGGCTCCTTTCAGATCTTAGAATCTATGAATTTAAGGGCTAGAGATGAAGACAGCTGGAGATGGTTGCCCTTAAATTGCGGGAAGGAGAGGCTTAGCATCCTAGCTCTCTGCCTCTCTCAAAGTAATTCTGGAAGGATTTTGTCATTTTCACTGGATGCTGGTCAGGCCTGACCAGCATCCAGAAAGCCAAAAATTTTCTTTCCATTTTTTCCAAAACAGAATTTTTGAAATCTCTTCCTGAAAAAAAGTCATTTTTTGATGTTTTGGGAAGAGATTTCCATTTTCCAGTGAGCTCAAAGGATAGTTTCCCTGCCTTGCAGAGATATAAGGATTTTAAGGTGCTACAACAATGAAGGCCACATAAATTACTGAGATCGTTTCCTCGCAAGCTTAGATGAAAGAAAACATTTCTAGGTACTACTGCTACCTGGTCATTCAGACTCAACGAGGAGTCAAACAGAACGTCAGACAACTTTGACAAATGGATACTGTATGCCATCATAGAAAGGGAAAAGAATATCTTGGCTAGTGTTTCAAAGTATTTCCTCTTGCCAACCAGCATCACTTCAGTCTCACCTGAGTTCAGCTTGTGTCAGCTGCTTTTTGTCATCAGATGTTTGACTTTGTGTGTGTTCCCTCTATGTCAGGGGTGGGCAAACCAAGGCCCGCAGGCCACATGTGGCCTGCCGGCCCTTTTTACCTGGCCTGTGAGCTTGCCCCGGGCGGCAGGGCCAGTGGCCCTGCGCTCCCGGTCTGGGGTGCCGGGCGAGCGCAGCAAGTCGCCCGGACCCACGCTTACGAGCCATGGGGCCCCATGTTCCCGAGCCAGGGCGCTGTGAGCGCCACCCGCCACGGAGCCCTGCCCTCCCGGGCCAGGTTTCCAGCCCGGGTCACCTGGTTGAGCACCGCCCGTTGTGGGGCCCTGCGCTCCCGGGCTGGGTCGCCGGGCTGGGTCGCCTGGCTGAACGCCGCCCACCGCAGATCCCCCCACTCCCTGGCTGGGGCGCCGGGCCAGGCCAAGCACAGCCGGCGGTGGGGCCCTGCGCTCTCCAGCACCGCCGGAGCCCCGGGGCCACCCCGAGCATCGCCCACGGCGGGGCCCCACACCCGACTGAGCATGGTAAGTGGGGACTAAGGTAGTGGGGTCCTGGGGAGTGGTTGTTGCGGGGGGGGGGCTGGGGTGGTGGTTAGGGTGGGAGGTCTCAAGAGGGGACAGTTAGGGAACAAAGAGCAGAGGAACTTAGATGGGGGTTGGGTCCTGGGGGGCAGTTAGAGTGAGGGGAGGTCTTCAGAGGGGGCCATCAGGAATGGGGGGGTTGGATGGGTTGGGGGTTCTGAGAGGGGCAGTCAGGGGGCAGGAAGTGTGGGGGGGTTAGGTAGGGGGCAGAGCGGGGCTGTTTGCGGAGGCACAGCCTTCCCTATGCGGTCCTCCACCCAATTTTGTAACCTAATGTGGCCCTCAGGCCAAAAAGTTTGCCCACCCCTGCTCTATGTGCTGCCCCAGCTCTGCACAAACAGCTGGAACGGCAGACATTGAACGAACTGCCCAAGGACCACAAGATCTGTTAAGGTTCAAAGGCACCCCACCAGGTTTGTCAACAAAGCTTGATCCTAGCTCCCTAGATCAATGTCTACATTTATACTAGCACATGTTTGCCCAAGACAATGGATGCAGCTCAGGGAATAGCAGGACTTTCCATTCCCCCCTCGCCTGGCCAGACGCTCCTTCTGAGATACATATCTTGTTTGTATTGATGTATAAAAATGTATTAGGGTGTCACCCATTTCCTTGTACCCTGTAGGTTCAATCTAAACATCTCTATTTATCATGCTGTCATGACCTTAAGGTGGGTCAGCATGTTATCTTTGGGGAATGTGTGTGAAATCAAGGTATTCTGGTATCACCTTTCTGAAATGTGTTTCCGTACATATTCTTGTGCCTAACTCTACTGAGGTGTGTTTCTGCAATATCAACCCTGTTGTTGCCAGATTCTGTGAGCGGGGCCTGCCTCTTGCTTACAACTTAATTTTGCTTTATACCAGCAAAGTTTTGACTACTTTAGCCCAGATCTCAGGCCTCATACCAAACCTCTGATAGATGGGCTTATGTTTCAGGCACTCTTCCTATTACTCTTTTCATTCAAAAGCTGATTTCATGTCAGGCCATAACTCTGTCACGCATCTGTGCTAGTCTATGGAGTTGGCCGGACATACCAAGGACAGCATATTAAAAGTGTATGCTTCCTGGACAGCCCATTTGGTGTTGAGACCCTATACAGCCCCAAAGTCAGAGATGTAGCCATAAGGCAAAACACCTTCGATATTCTAGACTTGACTTAAATAAATTCCAAGCAAAAAACAGGAATATGCATCATCTATAATAAAACACAAACTGCCTTCTCAGATCATCTGTCCCTCAGCTCACCACTCCAAAGGAAATAAATGAGCCCTGTAACCTGCCTTAATAGTCAACAAATTCAGGGTCTGTCACCCTGAAGGATGATGAGAAATCTAATGTTGAGGGGCTTTTATGGAGAAAGAACCTGGGGAATGTGGTTGGGGCTCCAAATGTCTGGAAGAGCAAGGAGACAACCCTCTTTCCCCAGCCTCTTAACTTTCGTATGACAAGAAGATGTTGGGGTCCCAGCACATTGCTGGGACCAGATGGGGAAGGACTGGCAGTAGCCCTCCACCAGGCAAAACCAGCTGAGGAAGAAATCATGACTTGCATTGTATGAATTACCCAATAGTTCCCAATGACTTAAGTTAACAAAAGTTGCACGCTAACTAGCCACATTGCATCTGGGTTTTCTTCATGCATGTCTGGGACAATACTAGATGGCAACCAATGCAAATGGTGGAACCGCAGCTGGCAGTCAGTTAATAAGCAAGCAGCCAGACCGTTCAGTACTTTTAAGACTTTGGATCGTGTTCCCCATATAGTCTCAAGAGCATTACAGTAACCTACTATCCCAGTGACAGATATTTATTATTCTGAGGAGTGTGTCTAAAAGAAAAGACCTCATTCTTCTTGCCAGACACAAATGTAAAACATGCCCTTATGCCCTCGGATAGCAGCTGTGGTTGTCTACACTGAAATAAAACACTCCTGACTGGCCTGGTGTCCACTAACTGGGGCTCACACTGCAGGGCTATAACCCTCACAGGGTCCCAGAGCCCAGGATCCAGCCCCAGCCAAACCTCTATACTACAGTGGTATAGCCTCACAGCCAAAGCCCCAGAAGCCTGAGTCAGCTGACACAGTCAGATGCTGGTATTTTATTGCAACATAGACATACCCTGGAGAATCCAGGATCAAAACTTACCACCCCTCACCTTGCGAATCGAAGTTGTTGCCTTTTGCTCTTTACACAGTGTAGCTAATATGAGGGATGTGAACAGAGAGGTCTAAACCACCACGTTTATTAGCTATGTACAGCATTTAAAGTCAATCTACATGTTCACACATGTTCTGGCGGCTTTCGGAAAATATAGAACAGTCAGGGCCACTAGAATACTTATACTTTTAAATAGACAGGCTGTCTAGCACTGTCTGTGATTTGGGGGACATGTCATAAATATAAAAGGAAGGGTAACAATTATTATGTATGCAGTAACATAAAATCTCTCCTGGTCATGTTCTGGGTCATCATCCGAGACTGCTATAACATGAAATATATGGCAGAATAAAACAGAGCAGGAGACATACAATTCTCCCAAGGAGTTCAGTTGCAAATTTAACTTACACATTCTTTCTCTAACGAGCATCATCAGCATGGAAGTATATCCTCTGGACTGATGGCTGAAGCATGAAGAAGCATGTGAATCTTTAGCACGTCTGGCACATAAATATCTTGTGATGCCAGCTACAACCGTACCATGTGAATGTCTGTTTTTGCTTTCAGGTGACATTGTAATTAAGAAGTAAGCAGCATTATCTTTTGCAAATGTAAACAAACTTGTTTCCCTGAGTGATTGGCTGAACAAGAAGTAGGACTGATTGGACTTTTAGGCTCTAGAGTTTTGCATTGTTTTGTTTGAGTGCAGTTTTGTAACAAAAAACTACATTTGTAAGTTGCATTTCATGATAAAGAGACTGCACTTTAGTACTTGCATGAGGTGAGTTTATCATCATTTTTAAAGTGCAGATATTTGTAATCAAAAATATAAAGTGAACACCAAAGAGTAGAACCTCCCAGTGACCCTAGAGAGTGGTAAGCATCCAGAGTGCTGTTTGATGAGTAACTAGGCTGGAGGAGAGGAGGGATTCATCAGTAGACTACACGAAACTGGGGATTCTCTTACACCAAGTTGAAATGTTGTGAACTCAGACGAAGTCTAAGACCATGAAATTGCTGAGGATCCCCAAGTCCATGAGTGGCCTCAGCCCAACCTCTGGTAGGATGGCATGTTGCAGGCAGACGGGGATTGGGGTGTGATAGTGTCCATCCATATCCAGGGTATTTCTAGGCAAGGAAAAGCACAAGGTTTTGGAGTGAGGGGGGCACATAGACTAAGCCCAGATCCCTTTATCTGGGCTGAACACTAGAGTCTTTTTGGTTGAGACACTGGTTGATCTCTTATGTTATTTAATTTGATAGTAAGCTCTATTTTATGGATCAGGTTGATGGGAATCCGGGGCTTTGAACACTTGGTTTGGAGTTTTAGCACCTAAGAATGGTTGAAGTTTTGGCAGGAGAAGGGACAGTAGACAGGAGTAGGGACAGTAGATTTAGATAAACGGTAGATTTTATAAACAGTAGATTTTATAAAACGGCAAAAGGCAGTCATGAATGAAATGATTAGTTGTGTTGTATGGGTGGTAAGAAGGGGTCAGGATGAGGAATGGGGAAAAAAAGTCCCAAGCAGTATGAAGAGACTAAGGACTTGTCTGCATAGTATGGTAATGTGCTCTATGGGGATATGATTTCTAAAAAGCAGTAATGTCTTGTGCATAAGTTGTTTTGTGTAGACTCTGCTGCTTGCACTAAAGTTTCTCTGCTATGCGTTAAGCACACCAGCAGCATCTACATAGACCAATTAGTGCACAACATGTGTAGACAAGCCTTCCGTTGTGTACAGCTGTGACTATGAGGCTAAAGAACTTGAAGCAGAAGATGAGAATGCAGTGAAGAGGTTTGACTAGGGGCATTCACTTATTTTGTCTCAGTGATTTCTTATCTTTCCCCTGAACGTTGTAACTGACTATTTACTGTTCAGTGCCTATCCCCAACTCTATCTTCATTTTCAGTATTTTTTTTTAAACTCACATCTTTGAGCATCCCCTTGTAAAGCCAAAGTGGCTGCTTCTTGTGTGTGTGTTATACCCTCCACAATATTTGTAGTCTCTCTGTCCTGTAGGATTTCTCAGCTGTTCTGTCCTATAGGATTTCTCAGCTATGTTCTAAGCTATTGGATGTGAATTCAAAGTTCCCAGTATTCCTTATTAACTAGAGGCCAAATCCTGCAGTATTTACATTCCTTATTTATCCATTACTATTTAGAAAAAAACTTCCATTGAAGTTTATGGGAGATGGAGGTGCTGAGCACCTCAGGATTTGGCTCTTAATGTCCAATGTATGTGGCAGCCACCATATTGGCTAATATATGAAGGTTTGAACTAGGCACTCCCAGAGCTAAAAGTATGAATTTCTACAGCTTGAGCTAAACAAAGAGGCTCTATAGCTGGGGTCTGCAGGAGACTCACATCCTTTACTGACTGGGCATAGAGAAGGACTCATAACACTGACTAAGTTACACCTATGCAGCACTCAGAGCAAAGAAAAAAAAAAGCTCAAGGACTAATTAGAGGGGAAACTCTAAAAGGTTCTGAGGCACATGAAAACATCCAGCAGTTAAAATACATACTCAAACTGGCCATGGGGCTGAAAGTCTCATTATTTCCTGGCTTTGAGTGAAGATATTGTAAGAAGAATTTCTCATGTTCTTATAGGTAATTCCTCCAGAGACTACTAGAAAGGGAAGACGCACAAGTAGTAAAAACACAAGACACAACTGAGCTTATTAAAAAAACTGGCTTGAGATAACGGAGAAAGTAGGATTTGGTTTTCACTACATAAAAACAGATTTGTCTAGCATTACTAGCCCTGATCTCCGAATCATACAGCAGTGTAACATGCTAGCACTAGAACTACCAGAACACTGTTATTTCTTGTTTGAACTTACCTTTTTCATAGATTTGCTGTTCCCTGTTGTGCGGTAGGACATTCAAAGTGGAGAATGATGCAGCTTAGTTTAAGATGGGAGAGTTTACATATCACATCACCTTCCCACTTACATTATGTGAAAATGAGACTGTGAAAATGCAGAACATAGTGGAATACAGCCTAAAGATCAGAGGGGCAAACTACAGCCTGCGGGCCAGATCTGGCCCCTCAGGCCTTCGGATTTGGCCCTCAGGATTGCCCAGCCCCGTGGCACTGTGGGCCTGTCAGGATTGCCTCCTGACTCTGAACTCTAGGGTACAGATGTGGGGACCCGCATGAAAAAAGAAATATCCCCCACCCCCAAGCTTATTTTACCAGCTTGGGTTAAAATGTTTTTCTCCAGAACACAACTTCTTCTGTGTCTGGACTGGTAGCTGCCACCATCAAGTGAGAATGTCTCAAAAACTATTGGACATGGGCCACTTGAAGCCTCTCTTTCTCTTTCGACAAAAACCCCAAACTTATTCCCTCCCTGGGAAGCTAGAGAGAAAAGCCTCGCCTGATCCTGTGAGACATGCCCGATCCAAAACCAGGATCTTACACAATGGAAAACAAGCAGTCAGATTCTTAAAAGAAAGATTTTAATAAAAGAAAAAAAGAAAGGAATAAATCCCTTATAACCATCAATAGAACAGCATCTACAATAATCAACAAAAGGATTCAGAAAACAAACCTCTCCCCCGAGGCAACTTTCTCCCACTGTTGGTATTTCTGCTGAATCTTACAATATCAAGAAGCACCCAGCCAACACTCACCACTGAGAACTCTCCAGGTGATAAAAAGAAGGTAAACTTACTGACTACAGTACTTGCTAGAAAGCTATAGTTACAGTGAAAGAATTAGGTGTGGTTCATCCCATAGCCGAGTTGAACCGAGAGGAGACCCAGAGAGAAACTGAAACTCCAAATCTTTTGTCTCCTGAGGAATTTCTCATTGGTCAGTTGTCCACCTCTCAGGTTACCTTTAGCTTAACCCCTTACAGGTAAACAGTAATTCTAGGTTACTTCATACTTATGACAGGACCCCATGCCACTCCTGGAAGCGGCTGGCAGCGTGTCCCCGCAGCCCCCAGAGGGGCAGGAATGGGGAACCGCAGCCAATGGGAGCTTTGGGAGAAATAGTTGGTGGAGCAGTAAGGGCAGCGCGCAGAGCCCTGTGCCCTCTCACCCCCAGGGGCCGCAGGGACATGGTTCCGGCATCTTCCCAGAGCCGTGCCAGGGCAGGCAGGCCGGGAGCCTGCCCTGGCCCCGATGCGTGCCACTACCACCCTGGCGCCGCTCCAGGTAAGTGGTGCCAGGCTGGAGCCTGCACCCCAGCCACCACTCTGAGCCCCCTGCATCCTTCCTGCACTCCAACCCTCTCCTGAGTCCCCTGCCGTACGCTGCACCCCAACCCCCAGCTCTGAGGCCTCTGCTGTACCCCACATTTCTCCTGCACTGCAACCCCCTGCTCTGAGCCCCCTGCTATACCTCACACCCCTCTCTACACTCCAATTTGCTTCTGAGCCCCATCATACACCCTGCATCCCCTTCCTCTGCCACAATCCTTTGCCCTGAGCCCCTTCCTGCACACCACAGCCCCCCCCACACACACACTTTGCACTCCCTCCCACACTCCAACCCCCTGCCCTGGGCCTACATACAATTTCCCCACCCAGATGTGGCCTTTGGGCCAAAAAGTTTGCCCACCCCTCGTATAGATGAACTATTTTGGCAAAAATTATTAGACTTGTCAAATTCTTTCTGAGAATCAGTTTTGTATAGGTTGTACATCTCTAATAGCTTTGAAGTGCTCATTCAATAACACCCACATTTACAGCTCTCTCATTTTCCCACTAGAGAGCTACTAATTACACAAAAGACACCGATATACCAAATACACCATCTGTGCCTTGCATTCATCATTCCCTGTGAAAGTCTTTTCTTTGCACAAAAATGCTTGTTTGCCCAATAATAATGTTTTCTCTTGTGTATGACACATTCTATGACCCAGATCCTCATCTGACATAAATTGGCATAACTCCATTGTCTTCAATGGGATTACACAATTTATACCAATCGAGGACCTGGCTCTCTTTCCTTTAAGAGTCCAAATCTTTAGATTACCAGTCTGAATTACATTATGGTAAGTATTTCCTTGAGAAAATGACTTGGGCACTGGATAAAGTGCATATATAATGCAATACAGGGATCCCTGAAGTACTTCTGGCACAAAGAGTAAAAGTTTCTGCTGACTTCAAAGTGGGATTTACATTGGTAGGTCAGTCTGACAGAGAAACCACTGGGGATGAGTTTCCTTAATAATCAAGTTAGTAGGAAAACAGCTGTGATTAGAAGTGTCAAATGTTTGGCTAATACACGCTGGCAATCAGGATGAGGTT
The DNA here is from genome assembly GCA_007922305.1 of Dermatemys mawii. Lineage (NCBI taxonomy): Eukaryota > Metazoa > Chordata > Testudines > Dermatemydidae > Dermatemys > Dermatemys mawii. Next base: position 19,612,252 of record ML677333.1, on the reverse strand, counting down.
AACGTCAAATCTTTCCCAAAGGTCTCAGGATATTGCATCATAGCAAGCTTTCCTGCCTGCATCTGCCACCCCCGCGTCTAGGGAACCAGATTCCAGTGCCAGATAAGTTTGATGGGGACACTTGCAAGATCTGTGGTTTCATGAAACCCTGCCAGCTCCTGTTCATTCTTCAGCTCCAGTCGTTCTCCACTAACTAGGACTTATTAGTCTTGTAACTGGCTCAGGCTAGGGCCTCCCATCTCTCCTCTAAGTGTTTTCTAGCCCCTTGCTGGGGTAGTTCAGAGTTCATCCAAGAAACAGCAATTGTTTGGTCTGAATCACCCACAATCCACTAAGAATTCGCTTCAGGGTGGTATCAGAGAAACAGCTGCTTGCCAAGTTTGCCTGAGAGTTCCAGGGCCCAGCAACAGACACCAAAGGGAACAAGGCCGTGAAGCACAATCATTTCTGACATGCCCTAAGTGAGGAAATCAAGGACAAGCTGGCACAGGTGGAGCTGCTGCCTGAGCTGGAAATCTTAGTCAAGTTGTGTATCAGTACTGACAACTGCCTGACTGTATGCTGCCCAGCAAGACAGTTGAGTTCCCGACCTCCTCCTGTGTTCTCATCACAGATGCCCATGCAGATCAGCTAGGTGCTGCCTTGGTTCTCTGATGCAGAGAAGGGCTGGGGCTGTAGTCTGGACTGGGGTTGCCAGGTTTCTGGTTTTCGACCAGAACACCTCCTCAAAAAAGGACTGTGGTGGTTCTGGTCCTGGTCAGTGCTGCCAGTGCAGCAGGGCTGGCAGTCTCCATGCCTGTCTCTGGTGGCTCCCAGAAGTGGCCAGCATGTCTCTCCAGCTACGAGGCAGAACAGTGGCCACAGGTCTCTGTGCACTGCCCCTGCCCTGAGAGCCAGATTCCCAGTGATTGGAAACCGCAGCCAATGGGACTGCTGGGAAAAGCACCGCAGGTGGGGGCAGCACATAGAGACCCCCAGTTGACCTCTGCCAGAGGGACATGCTGGCTGCTTCCAGGAGCCCCTTCCTGCACCCCACCCCCCTGCCCCAGCCTGATGAAAATGAATGAATGGGCAAGGGTGGGGGAGAACTAGCAACAGAGGGATGGGGGATGGAGTGAGCAGGGGTGGGGCCTTAGAAGGGGCAGGACAGAGGCAGGGTCTTGTGGAAGAGGTGGAACAGGGACTAGGGCAAGGGTGTTCAGTTTTCTGTAATTAGAAATCTGGCAACCCTACTTTGGGCCTATGCCTGTACTGAGAGAAATTTGGACCGTACACCGTGAGATGCCCTGCTTTATGCACTGGTTTATTTTTCACTTAAAAATTAATTCAATAAAAATCCCTCCATTTACTTGAAACAGTCTCAGAAGTCAACAGGTAAAAACCATAGGGTCTTTTGTTACTGAACAAAGGTTCATCTTGCATGGGCTTTAATTATAATCAGATTTACATTGGAACTTGACAAGATGTATTCAAATGAACATTGCAAGAATAAAGATGACACATTGATAAGCAAAAACTAAATGCTGAAAATATCCAGTTCTTTCCTTAGTACTTAACTGTATCGCTTTCAGAGAAATAATTTTAGGACCAGATTTTGGGCCCTCTAACCTCCTTGCATAATGATGTAAAAGCTTCGAGACTCCTGAAGCACAAGGAACATTGGAGTCATAGTGCTGCCTTTTGCTGAAGCCCCCAAGGGGGTTTAGGTTGTGTGGTAGAGCAAGTCCATGGCCCTGTTCTTCCCACCATCTTCCACACCTCCTGGCTTTGCAGGGCCAGTGCTAGGGAGTAAAATACATGCCACACCATGTTAAAAAAAGGATTGGCAATTCCTGTACATGTTCCTTCATTGATCTAGAAAGCATTTTGCTGCCTGTAACCTCTGCAGACAGAATGCCTCCGGATTGATGTTCCCCTGAATCCCCTCCTGGAATGCAATTGTGGCTCCTTAAAACCCAATATCCTTTCAGGCTAAATCCTGAATCCATGACTAGAATCCATGACAATACTCCCACCGACTTTGATGGGACTACTCTTTGGCCCTTACAGCTACATTCTGCTCTCATTTATGTGGCCTAAATCTGTATTTCTTTCACTGAATTTGTAGGAATAAAAGCAGAATTTGGGCTTCCAGGTTTAAACTAGAAGATTTTTAATCAAACCAAATATGTTCCCATTATTACCATATATGTTCTTTTAAATTAACCAAATAATGCAAATCGATCCTTCATCTACATTTTTTAGTTACAGTTGCATGAGTCTTGATGTTGTGTGTCTTTAGGAACCTTCTTCAGTAATGACAAAAAAGTGCATGTCACAAAATATTTGGAAAAGGGGTTGAGCTTGTTCTCCAACTGGAGAAAATGCAGAGTGGATGTGCTCTCATTTTGAAAGCTTAACTTTCTATTTTACTGTTGCTTTTGCCATGGTACCACATTACCAAACTGTTGGCAAAGTACAGTGAGGAAACTGAGGGGAAAGTCTGAGCAAAAGGCAAAATGCCCTAAAGCAAGAATGTGTCAGATAAGTGACATTTTCTCTCTTTTTGCTTCTGAGGCAATCATATTAGCAATTGCCATGAGAGATACACCACTCTGGAGTTAAATGATCTGATGTACGAACTCCTGCATTTTAATTTAAGACTCACACACTAAAGTCACTAGCGACAGTTAGTCCATTTGCTATCTATTTATGTTCCAATCTCACACCCATTAATGTTTTGACAAGTTAGAGAACAGTATTGACAGGGAGAGCCATGGAAGCCTCAAAGATTTTAATTTGTTTGGCCTTGTCTGCATGAGAAAGTTGCACTAGTTCATCTTAGCTTAGTTTTTAAAATGATTTAATTAAACAGGTGCATCTCCTTCTCCACCCATGTGGACGCTCTTATTTCAATTTGGGTGGTTTATTGATAGCATTGTAAACTATTCCCTACATCCAATAATTGACTGGGTCATGGATTGTTATGTGACAAAGGGGAAGAGTCACTTTTTTCTAACAAGAAAGTGCATTAAAATAAGGGAAAGAATGTCATCCCTTCTCTCTCTTTGCTTCACTAGAGAACGGCAGTCTATAATCATTCCCAACTGCCTGGCTTCCTATCATGGTTTTAAAGAAACAATGCACATATTCAAAATGGCTATATTATAACTTTAGTGATCCAATTCAGCAAAAAGGGTTTGCAATCCCACTGAAATCAACACATTTAATATATATATATTTTCTAGGATGCTCAGAGCTACTTGGAAAAGGGTGTAGCAACATTAGGATAATCTCTCAGTATTCAAAACTCAGCTAAAGCTACCACTGAGATTCATTCATATAAATAGTCTATTTCAGAGTAATGTCACTTTGATGGGATCAGTAAATACTAGTTTCAGCAATGTGTGTTATACATACTGTTCAAAGACATCAGGCACATTGAAATGCTAAGTGTGATTTGTAAATCATATCCAGATGGCTTGATGGTATGATAGAAATGTTTTAATTGGGCTGAAATTCTATCGTGTCATCTATAATTCTTATACCATACATTAAATATTAGATCAAGCCTTTGTATTTTCCTCAGTTTTCATGATTCTGGACTGATTTCATTATTGTCAAATCTCAGTGAGATAATGAAGGGGGGGGGATCTAATCATTTCATAGAACCAGTTCAAATCAAAATGAAGCTACCATTTCAAAGAGATGACTGCATTCCAAGATGACTGATGAACCAGAAGTGAATCTAGACTGTCTCTCTACTGGTTATGTGAAATACTGCCCACTTGCAGCAGACTTCACTTTCATCATTTGTAGTTTGTGTGCGTGACGAGGGGCACAAATCATTTTTCTTCTGATGGAACTTCAGTGTCAAAGTTCATTGTTGAAAGTTTTTTTTCACTTCTCCAAAGTACCATGTCCCATTATTTTCCCCTACTCTTCCCCTGGGATTTCATACCCTATTTTTCTCCCTGAAGAGAAACCTCTTGGTCCTAGGTAACCACAAGACCAAGCAGTGCAGATGTGGAGAAGAACCATCCAAACCCATCTAGATCTACTATGTGACTAATACTGAACCCCTTACTTCCATTGATGAGCTTTTCCTCATATGAGAAGCAACTTCAGTATGACTACCTGTGTGCAGAATTGGTCATCAGAGGGAGTACAGGGTTAGGAGATCTCATTAGACCACTTCCCAACCAGAATCATGTCTCATGGTAACTTAGAGATGGAAAACGTTTGTGTATTACATCAACAAGTATGTCCCTATTCAAGGCAGAATATAGCTCCAATCTAAGGCCTTTCTAAGCATTTATAGAGGGCTCATCACTGCACTATCTAGGCAGATGGTAACCTGATACACACAAGATCTTAGACAAGACATAGATAAGTTTGGACAAATTAAACAACTAAATTAGTTTTAGTCTCACTTTAATTTGGGTAGTTCATGCAATAAAATGACCTGATCATTACTTAATATAGTGTGTATTCTGAAAAATAAACTAAAACAACAACTTTATATCACATTAGCAATATAGCATTATTTTGTTGTAGGCTTTTATTTATATTATTAATCATCTAAAAGGGAGTATCTTCTTTCAGTAATACACAGGAGAGTAACACACTGACCTGTACAATTGCTATTAATAGGACAGATTTGGGCAAATCCCTTATGCATCAGTACAGAAAACTTATCTAATTGTGCAAACCTTTAAGCACATGCTTAACTTCAGGCATGTGAGTAGTCCCATAGATTTCAAGGTAGGATCACAGCATAAATTCCTAACAGATAGTTAAAGATATACTCAGATTAGAATGCTGGAAGCTAAACTAGAATTAAAGATTTGATCAATGTTTTTTATGTCAAGATACAAATGGATTACAAGACCTAGTATAAAACTGTTATCAGTTTGATCTTTCCCCTTTAATTTAAGATTCTTTATCTCCCACTGAATTAGTTAATATGAAATATAAAACCAAGATCAGAGTTAATACAGAGAAAAATGTTTTCAGTGCTATAAAATACAGTCTTCATAAAGTAACCTTTTAGTCACTTGAATTAGTTCATGATGAACTATGTTACATTTTAGATTAAAGGTTTCCTATTCAGGATCATTCTCACCCCAAAGGCATGATTTTATGCGAGGGAAATCCTAACAAACCAGTCACAGAGGTCTATTTTTAAATGCAATTTATAATACTATTTATGGGACTTACTTGATTAAAAATTTCTCTTTAATGCCTTTTGAGAATGCCTGCTACAGTCTGGCCATGTTTTTAAACAGATGAAACCATCCCACACAAAGAAAAAAATCAATTTGAATCTCACTATGTGGCTATAACTTCACTACTGCCTTGAAAAGAAATATTTTTTCTGTTACTTGTGAAATAGAGCAATAGATATGCTAGAACAAAAGTTACTTAAGAAAAATCAAGCTATCAAGTATATTGAACTGTCTCGCTTGTAAAATCTCAATGTCGCTTGATTTTTATACTGCAAGTATCAATGTATAAAGTTTATTGGCTATAATTTACTTCTCTCCATCATCCCAGTTTATATCGATCTCAGCCACTTAAAATCCACATACCCAACAATATATAAGGTAGTAGATTTTAAGAACAGCTGTATATTGATTACATACAGTTTCTGGTTTGTGTGAATAATAGAAACACAGATGATGGGAAGGAAACAAAGGTCCACCAGTGATCATACTCCTAAAATCCAAGAGCTAATTATGTGGCCCACCTCATACTAATATATGAACCCAGCTCAGTGTTTAGATATTTTTGATCTTTCTATAGAGTTCCTGTCACCTTCTTATTTATTTCTTGTAGTGTTTAGAGATCGCAAAGAAGATCAAGATCCAATTATGGTAGGCACTACAAACACCCAGTAAAAGACTTGCCTCTCCCTGAAGAGCTCATTATCTAAAGAGACAAGGGGTAGAAGGAAGAAAGTATTATTAGTCCCCATTTTATAGATGGGGGACTGAGGAACAGGAAGACTATGGCACATGATATAGGAGTAATAGAATGTGTCCATGCAATATATGCATAGAACAAACTTCAGATCCACCTGCAGCTTACTGCTAAAGCCCATGGTAGACAGCAGTATGTCAGTCCACATCTGTAACTGGTACTGTGTAGGTGGGTGTAATGCCTTCACAAATACAGGGTGCAACCTGTGCTCCCCTTAATGCAGAACCATTGCTGAAGGACAAAGCATGGTAGGGGAACGTAAGGATTAATGCCTTTCTTGCCCATATTCTGAGGGCAGCAAAGAATGACCTTTCAGCTGGCTTCCCCAATTGCTCACAGGGATGGCCACAGTTGAGCCCTTTATCTAACATGCAGTCATTGTATCTTTCTACATGGCTCTTTTTTGTATATCCTATCAGAATTCACTTTCATTATGATAGAAAAGATGTGATAAAAACTAATATTAGATTTTATCACATTGGGCCAAACCATTCCCTCCAGTCATGATCAAAGATGAATGAAGGCAACAAATTCCTGGCCCCAATTGGTTGGTATAAGTCATCAGTAAATTATTATCTGTGTCTGTCCTAGAGCAAGGAGGGAATCACTGGGATCTCTTGAGCAAGCTAAGCCAAATTCCCATGATTCTTCATGGCACCATTGACCAACTGAACCAAAGTAACAGAACACTTTGTGTGATTGGAGGGAGGGGGTAGACCATCACATAGCCTATACACAAACAGGGGGTTGAGGGCAGAAAAGCACCACCTATGAGTCCTCTCCCAGGCTTTCTAGATGACCAGGTCAAGGTCTAAAGTCCAAAACACAAGTGAGGATCATAGGGGCAGGGCAGTATGGCCTAGCAGCCAGCATTCAATGGAGCCACCCTTGGGTGCAGGGCAGCATGATCTAGCAGCCAGAGTTCAATAGGGAATGGGGTGCCCACCAAGGGGTGTGGCAGCCCCAGTAGGGGGGTCCCAGACCCATCCAGGCCTTGATCCAGTGCCTTAACAGTGATGGAGCAATTTGCACTGACTCAGCAGAGGGTCCTACCAAAACACATTGAGGTTTGTCAGGCAGGAGGTACCACTCCATCACCCTTCCTGGGTCACTTCCTACCAGTATCTGCATCTCTCATGAGGCTTCAGATTCCCCATGGTCAGTTGTGCCAGTCACCTCCTGTGGCTCCTCCAGTTGTCAGAGTTCAAGCAGGCCCAGGGAGGCTCTGATTCCCAGCAAGGTCAGGAACTGTGACTGACCCACTGCAGGTATTTCCCAGATAACTCCTTTCCCTGCAGCCTCCAGCCCAGAATGAGCTGGGCTTCCTCCCTTTATACTGCTAGAGCATTTGGAGCATGCCCAGTCTCACCAGGGAGGCAGGGCTTCCGCTGTCAGTAATATGGGCATAACCCTTTCTGGGCTAGTGTGGGGTAACCAGGCCCTGTCAAGGCTAGAAGGAGAAAGGAAGAATACTGACTGAAAAGCTTTCAACTGATGGTGTAATGTTACTATATAGGAACTAGAATGTATTGGAATTTGTTAACTCTGAGCCCTCACAAACAGTGCTATGTGGAATCTATGAAACTGAGCTATCAAACAAAAGTATTAACAAGTAATGCAAATAGCTTTATTGCTATCAACCAGTTTATCTGGATAAACTATATTGGTAGCTAAGAGTAAGCAACTAATATCCTATATTGTATTAGTGTATCTATGCTAAATTATATACTTGCAAATGTATTCATAGAAAGCTTTTATAAAATGAACTTCTGTAACTTACAGAAGCTATATTCTATATTCTAAGGGGAAATATAGAGTGTTGTAATTTCAGGGCTACATAAGAAGACATAGCAGGCAAAGGGATGTATTCAGATCTATTCTGCTCTTACAAGCAATTGTTGTATAATTGTAAAACTGTACTATAATTAGGTGCTGCAATGTTTGCATGACTCCTGCTCCACATACTGCAGATGAGTGGTATATGCCTCTCTTTGTGAAGTATGTATGGAGGTAGATAAAAGCAAGTATGCAAAGTTTATCATATTAGAGACAATAGACAATATTAATCATGTACACAGTATGCAATTTCAAAATGTATATATATAATGTAATGTACATTTCTGTATAACTATAAGCTCTTTCCAAGACGCTTTCATTTATGCTAAGTTGTATCAAGGAGCAGATGTCTCTAACCTTTGCTGACTTCTGGAATGCTATAATCAAAACACAATAGCTACCTGCTGTAATCTCCATCCTGCAGATGTGAGACTCTTTTCTTTGTGTATGTAAAACCTGTCAAGAAATAAGAGGAATATTTTGATGAGGTCTGCAAAACATGCACACATTATTTTGGACAGCTGGATTATCTGTACCCGGGTCCTTGCATAAATGTTCCTTTTTCTTTGAAAACATGTCAAGTAGTGAGATAAGAGATGAGTGGTAGGTATGCAATAATACAGAGAAATTCTGAAATGTTTTTGTCTGTGGTAAACAACATTAGTATATATAGGAATGAATTGGAACTCAAACTCTGAGACAGTCTAACTAGCTGCACTTCCGTCCTCGGATGGGTTGATAATATATTGAACCTTCCTTTCTATATAATGCTGTATTATAGAATCATAGGACTAGAAGCAAGAGGTCATCTAGTCCAATGCCCTGCACTCATGGAAGGACTAAGTATTATCTAAACCATTCCTGACAGGTGTTTATTTAAACTGCTCTTAAAAATCTCCAGTGATGGAGATTCCACAACCTCCCTATGCAATTTATCCCAGTACTTAACTACCCTGATAGTTAGAGGAAGTTTTGCCTAATATCCTATATTGTATTAGTGTATCTATGCTAAATTATATACTTGCAAATGTATTCATAGAGAGCTTTTATAAAATGAACTTCTGTAACTTACAGAAGCTATATTCTATATTCTAAGGGGAAATATAGAGTGTTGTAATTTCAGGGCTACATATGAAGACATAGCAGGCAAAGGGGTGTATTCAGATCTATTCTGCTCTTACAAGCAACTGTTGTATAACTGTAAAACTGTACTATAATTAGGTGCTGCAATGTTTGCATGACTCCTGCTCCAACCTAATCCTCCTTTGCTGCAATTTAAGCCTATTGCTTCTTAGACTCATAGACTTTAAGGTCAAAAGGGACCATTATGATCACCTAGTCTGACCTCCCGCACAACGCAGGCCACAGAATCTTACCCACCCACTCCTGCAATAAACCTCTAACCTATGTCTGAGCTATTGAAGTCTTCAAATCATGGTTTAAAGACTTCAACATGCAGAGAATCCTCCAGCAAGAGACCCGTGCCCCTCGTTGCAGAGGAAGGTGAAAAAATCCCAGGGCCTGTGCCAATCTGCCCTGGAAGAAAATTCCTTCCTGACCCCAAATATGGCAATCAGCTAAACCCTGAGCATGTGGAAAAGATTCACCAGCCAGACACCCAGGAAGGAATTCTCTGTAGTAAGTCAGATCCCACCCCATCTAACATCCCATCACAGGCCATTGGGCATATTTATTGCTAATAGTCAAAGATCAATTAATTGCCCAGATTAGTTTATCCCATCATACCATCTCCTCCATAAATTCATGAAGCTTAGTCTTGAAGTCAGATAGGTCTTTTGCCCCCACTGCTCCCCTTGGAAGGCGGTTCCAGAACTTCACTCCTCTGATGGCTAGAAATCTTCGTCTAATTTCAAGTCTAAACTTCATGCTGGCCAGTTTATATCTATTTGTTCTTGTAGAAGTGAGAAAGAGTCCTGTGGCACCTCAAAGACTAACTAAAGTATTAGAGCATAAGCTTTCGTGGGCTAATACCCACTTCATCAGATGCATCCAACGAAGTGGGTATTAGCCCACGAAAGCTTACGCTCTAATACTTTAGTTAGTCTTTAAGGTGCCACAGGACTCTTTGTCACTTCTGCAATTCCAGACTAACGCGGCTACCCCTCTGATATTTGTTCTTGTGTCCACATTCGTACAGAGCTTAAATAATTCCTCTTCCTCCCTGGTATTTATCCCTCTGATATATTTCTAGAGAGCAATCATATCTCCCCTCAACCTTCTTTTGGTTAGGCTAAACAAGCCAAGCTCTCTGAGTCTCCTTTCATAAGACAGGTTTTCCATTCCTCTGATCATCCTAGTAGCCATTCTCTTTACCTTTTCCTGTTTGAATTCATCCTTCTTAAACACAGGAGACCGGAATTGCACACAGTATTCCAGATGAGGTCTCACCAGTGCCTTGTATAATGGTACTAACACCTCCTTATCTCTACTGGAAATATCTCACCTGATGCATCCCAAGACCCCGTTAGCTTTTTTCATGGCCATATCACATTGGTGGCTCATAGTCATCCTGTGGTGATTCTGAGGTCATTCTGAGGTCCTTCTCCTCTCCCGTTACGTCCAATTGATGTGTCCCCAGCTTAAAACTAAAATTCTTGTTATTAATCCCTAAATGCATGACTTTCATTTTTCACTATTAAATTTCATCCTACTATTACTCCAGTTTACAAGGTCATCCAGATCTTCCTATATTATATCCCAGTCCTTCTCTGAATTGACAATACCTCCCAGCTTTTTGTCATCCGCAAACTTTTTTAGCACACTCCCACATTTTGTGCCAAGGTCAATAATAAAAAGATGAAATAAAATTGGTCCCAAAATCGATCCCTAAGGAAATCCTCTGGTAACCTCCATCCAGCCTGACAGTTCACTTTCAGCATGACTCGCTGTAGTCTCCCCTTTAACTAGTTTCTTATCCACCTTTCAATTTTCATATTGATTCACACATATTCCAATTTATCTAATAATTCCCATGTACTGTACCAAATGACCTACTGAAATCAAGGTAGATTAGATCCAGTGCATTTCCTTTGTTTTAAAAAGCTGTTATTTTCTCAAAGAAGATCAGGTTGATTTGGCACAATCTATCTTTTGTAAAACCATGTTGTATTTTGTTCCAATTACCATGGACCTCAATATCTTTAACTACTTTCTCCTTAACATTTTATTCCAAGACTTTGCATACTACAGATGTCAAACTAACAGGCCTGTAGTTACCTGGGTCACTTTTTTTCCCTTTCTTAAAAATAGGAACTATGTTACCAATTCTCCAGTCATACGGTACAACCCCCGGGTTTACAGATTCATTAAAAATTCTTGATAATTGCCTGGCAATTTCATGTGCCAGTTCCTTTAATATTCTTGGATGAAGATTATCTGGGCCTCCTAATTTAGTCTCATTAAGCTGTTCGAGTTTGGCTTCTACCTCAGATGTGGTAATATCTACCTCCATATCCTCATTCCCATTTGTCATCTTATTATCCCTAAACTCCTCATTAGCCTCATTAAAGACTGAGGCAAAGCATTTGTTTAGATATTGGGCCATGCCCACATTATCCTTAACCTCCACTCTTGCCTACATTATCTTTAACCTTCACTCTATCCTAGGTGTTTAGCGGTCCCACTTCTTCTTTCAGTGGTCCTACTTTTTCTTTCTTGTCCTATTCTCAGAGGTTAAGAAGAATACTTCTCCTTCCTCCTTGTAACGTCCTATGTATTTGAAAACTATAATCATGTCACCTCTCAGTCTTCTATTCTCCAGTTTAAACAACCCCAATTTTTTTCAGTCTTCCCTCATAGGTCATGTTTTCTAACCTTTAATCATTTTTTTTGTTGCTGTTCACTGGACTTTCTCCACATCTTTCCTGAAATATGGCACCTAGAACTGGACACAGTACTCTAGTTGAGGCCTAAATAGCAGAGAGAAAAATGGAAGAATTACTTCTCGTGACTTGTTCATCATGCTCCTGCTAATAAATCCCAGAATGATGTTTGCTTTTTTTTGCAACAGTGTTACACTATTGACTTATATTTAGCTTGTGATCCACTATCACTTCCAGATCACTTTCCTCAGTATTCCTTCTTAGGCAGTCATTTCCGATTGTGTATGTATGCAACTGATTGTTCTTTCTTACATGAGGTACTTTTCATTTGTCTTTATTGAATTTCATCCTATTTACTTCAGAGCATTTTTTCAGTTTGCCCAGATCATTTTGAATTTTAATCCTATCCTCCAAAGCACTTGCAACCTCTCCTACATTGATATCATCCATAAACTTTATAAGGGTACTCTCTAGGCCACTATCTAAAACATTGAACATATTGAACAGAATCAGACCCAGAACTAATCCTTGGGGGAACCCACTCATTATGCCCTTCCAGCATGACTGTGGACTACTGATAACTACTCCCTGGGAATGATTTTCCAACCAGTTATGCTCCCACCTTATAGTAGCTCCACCTAGGCCGGGGTGGGCAAACTACGGCTCACAGGCCAGATCTGGCCCGCGAGACCGTTCAGACCGGCCCGCCTGAGCTCTGGCTGGGGAGGCTGCTCCTGGCCCACCACCGCCATCTTCCCTGCTTTTCTGGAGTTCAGCGCAGCTGAACTCCAGGAAAGAAGGCTGCTCCTGGCCCCTTCCCCACTCTCTCGGAGCTCAGCATGCCTGAGCTCCCGGCAGGGGAGGCTGCTCCCGGCCCCTCCCCAGCTCTCCTGAAGCTCAGCGCGCCTGAGCTCCTGGCCCCTCCTCCGCTTTCCCAGAGCTCAGTATGCCTAAGCTCCTGGTGGGGGAGGCTGCTCCCGGCCCCTCCACTGGTCTTCTGGAGCTCAGCGTGTGCAGGGCTGCCAGCTCCTTCGGGAGAGCTGTGCAGCATGTGCAATGCTGGCGGGGCCAGCAGTGTGGTAAGGGGGCACAGCGGGGGTGGGTTGGTTATGGGACAGGAAGTCAGGAGTCCTGGGACAGTCAGGGTTGAGGGGGCTGTTGGATGGGGTGGAGGTTCTGGGCGGGGAGCGGTCAGGGAAAGGGTATGAGGGGATAGGGCATGGGAATCCTGGGGTAGGGGGGTCTGTCAGGAGGCAGCAGTGTGGATAAGGGTCGGGGCAATCAAGGGACAGGGAGCAGGGGGAGTTGAGAATGGGAAGGGTCCTGGGGGGGCAGTTATTGTGTGGGGTCTCTGGAGGGGGCAGTCAGGGGACAAGGAACAGAGGGGCTTAGATACGGGGTGGGGTCCTGGGGGTGGTGGTTAGGGTGGTGGGCCTCGGGAGGGGCAGTTAGGGGACAAGGGGGGGTTGAATGGGATTCTAAGGGGGGCAGTCATGGGGTGGGAAGTGGGAGGGGGTTGGATAGGGGGGCAGGCTGTTTGTGGAGCACAGCCTTCCCTGACCTGGCCTTCCATACACGTTTTCAACCCCGATGTGGCCCTCGGGCCAAAAAGTTTGCCCACCTCGATCTAGGCTGCATTTTCCTAGTTTGTTTATGAGAAGGTCAAGTGGACAGTATCAAAAGCTTTATTAAAGTCAAGATATACTATGTCTACTGCTTCCCCCCATCCACAAAGGCTTGTTACCCTGTCGAAGAAAGCTATCAGGTTGGTTTGACATGATTTGTTCTTGACAAATCCATCCTGACTGGTCTGTAATTTCCCGAGTTGTCCTCATTTCCTTTTTTATAGACTGGCACTCTATCTGCCCCTTTCCAGTCTTCTGGAATCTCTTCTGTCTTCCATGACTATTCAAATAAAATGGCTCAGATATCTCTTCAATCAGCTCCTTGAATATTCTAGGATGCATTTAGTGAGGTCCTTGTGCCTTGAAGACAACATAATTTGTTTGAATATTTTTTAACTTGTTCTTTCCCTATTTAGCCTTTTCTGATCCTACGTCATTTTCACTGGTATTTACTGTGTTAGACATCCAGTCACTACTAAACTTTTTGGTGAAAACTGAAGTAAAAACATAATTAAGCACCTCTGCCATTTCCATATTTTCTGTTATTATCCCTCCCTCATCACTGAGTAATGGTCCTACCCTCTCCTTGGTCTTCCTCTTGCTTCTAATGTAGTTGTAGGATGCTTTCTTATTAACCTTTATGTCTCTAGCTAATTTGATTTAGTTTTGTGTCATGACTTTTCTAATTTTGTCTTTACATACTTGTGTTATTTGTTTATATTCATTCTTTGTAATTTGACCTAATTTCCACTTTTTATATGACTCTTTTTTTTTCATTTTTAGCTTATTGAAGATCTCCTGGGTAAGCTTCCATACTTCCACTTTCCTGCACAGTGGAATAGTTTACTCTTGTTCCCTTAATAATGTCTCTTTCAAAAACTGCCAGGTGTCTTCACTTGTTTTTCCCCTTAGACATGCTTCCCGTGGGATCTTACCTATCATTTGCTAAAGTCTGCCTTCTTGAAATCCATTGTCTTTATTTTGCTATTCTCCCTCACACCATGCCTTAGAATGGGGTGGGCAAACTAAGGCCCACAGGCCACATCCAGCCTGCGGGACCATGCTGCCTGGCTTTTGATCTCCCGGCTGGGAGGCTATGCCTCACCCCTCCCCTGCCTCCCCTCCACCCCCCCGCAGCCATGCTGCCATGCGGGCAGCAGTTTGGAGGGCAGCTCAACACTGGCTCCATGCGGCTGCCAGACATGCTGCTCTGAGCAGCATGATAAAGGGGCTGGGGCTGGGGAGTTGGATAAGGGGCAGGGAGCTCCTGGGGGCAATCAGGAGACGGAGAAGGGGGCAGTTAGATGGGGTGGAGGTTCTGCAGGGGGCGGTCAGGGCATGGAAAATGAGAGGTTGGATAGGTGTGGGAGTCCTGAAGGTCTGTCAGGGGGCAGGGGTGTGGATAGGAGTTGGAGCAGTCAGGGGACAGGGAGCAGGGGGAGTTGGGTAGCAGATGAAGTCCTGGGGAGGCAGTTAGGGTCAGGGATCTTGGGAGAAGACAGTCAGTAGACAAGGAGGAGGGGGCTTAGACAGACGATGATGTCCCCGGGGTGGTTGGGATGGGAGGGTCTCAGGAAGGGGTAGTCAGGGGACAAGGAGCAGGGGGGCTTAGAAAGGGTGTGGGGTCCAAGGAGGGAGGATTGTTAGGGGTGGGGTGGGGTGGGTCACTGGAAGGGGGTCAGGGGACAAGGATTGGGGGGGTGGATGGGTTGGGGTTTCTGAGAGGGGCAGTCAGGGGACGGAAAGTGAGAGGGGATCAGATGGGGGAGGGGCCAGGCTGTTTAGGGAGGCATAGCCTTCCATACCCGGCTCTCCATACAGTTTTGCAACCCCAATGTGTTAGAACCATGAACTCAATCATTTCATGAGCACTTTCACCCAAGCTGCCTTCCACTTTCAAATTCTCAACCAGTTCCACCCTAGAACAGCTTCTCCCCGGTAGATTTCTCCACCTTCTGAAATAAAAAAAAAAGTCTCCAATACATTCCAAGAACTTGACTGATTAGTCTTTGATTAATGAAAATTGATTGAGCCTAATTATTTTACATCTCATGTTATTAATTTATATTATATAATACCCATAGCAGGTTTGCCTGAGGCAGACTGGTCATGTGGTGGTGCAGCTCTTGCCTAGACTTAAAATACATTTTGGCTCAGAGTTATTATGTTGTTCTTGTTCTTACTCAGATCCCTCTGTATCACTTCTCACAGCCTGATATACATCCTATCAAAGGAATCCTTTATTAAACCTAAGTGATGAAGAGAAATGTCATTGATAAAATGAGTGTAGCTTACAAGAGGTAGATAATGTCCCTTGAAAAGATGTTGCTGTGGAGCTCCTGTTGTCAGTATTCCTCAGGCAATCTCATTATCTGGGATGATTGCAAAGCCTGGAGCATGACCTGTTTGAGTGACTTGACACCTACAAACAATTGTGCGTAAGATCACTTTTGTTGTGTCCTTGTAGGTACTAATGCAGCATGGTAGCGAATCAGACTGCAGTTGAGTGCTTATTTGCCACTGTAGGGCCATATTTTGCTATCAGTTTCACAGGTGTAAATGTGGACTAGTTTCAATGACTTCAGGATTTACAGCGGTGTAAGTGGGCATGGAATTCAGCCCTTAGATGTTAAAAGCCTCTCTTTCTCCCTAAGCTGTAATCAAACTATAAAATACACACAATTGATTTACAGATATAATATTATACATATCGTTCATTACTGCAGTTCAGGTCAAATATAGTTGTAAATAAATTTCAGTAAATTATAGACATGGGCTGAGTAATTCCTAATTAATCAATTTGTTTTATACTAGAAGACCTTCGAGCCCACTCAGTGGTATTCAAGGTAATTATTCTCAGTTCAGTGTAGTTTCCAGTTACCACGTACTTAGACATTTTTTTTCTTTTTACATTAAAGTAGATTCTTTTAAGCAATGAGTTTTGAAATCAACTGGTATAGTCTATTTTTAAAATAAGTTAATCAAACATCAGTAACGACATATTTTGAATATATTTCTATAATAGCAAATATTCTCTCACTGCCTATAGCTAAAAGATAAGTGGCAGGAATTGAACAATTGGGACTTTTTTCTATTTGCCATTAAAAAGAATACTATATGTGGAATTCTCTTTTTGCATACCTTGAGATAAATGCAGTGAAACAACAGAACACTCTAATGGTGTTAATCATAAATATACAGCCTAAAAGTCTATTACCTAGTAAGGAAAACACTGGCTGGATTTTAATTACATCAATATACTGTATTCAATAGAGAAAATTAATCTTACATTTCTTTGAGGACACTTGGTAACATTGACACATACTAATGGAAATATTTAGATGATACTTAAAATGTGTATCTCATAGGATTAGCACATTGGTTTCTGACTTCTAGAAATCTGAGTAACAATCACAAGAGAAAATGAGTTTGGTTTAATTCATCTGAAGACTTCTACCACTTGTTTCCATTACCTTCAAATTGATCATGTCCCCAAAGCACCATAATATTTAGTACAATTGATAGTATATGCTCAAAAGACACTCAGGCCTTCAGTATGGCAGTATTATAATCTAGGTTCGAAATTTATTGACAGAGCTACATGGAGAAGCATGAACTGGCACTCAGGCAATGTTCTTGTTTTTCACTATCCCAAGTACTAAAGCTACTGAATTTTTTCATAAAGATACTAAATGTTTAACATATTTTGTAGTGTGACAAAGCTCTGACCTTGTCTCAGTGGGTCCCATGCTTCCAGGCAGATTTACACTAGCCTCAGAGGCTCAGTGTGAGCCAGCTTCATCATAAGCCAGCAAGGGAGGTGGGAGGAAGCAACCCTCCTTTGCACGGTCTCTTGTCTCTCAATCTCTGTGATTAATCATGGAGAGTGGGGGAAGAGGAGAGACCAGACCCACCCTCTACTCCAGGCTCCAGCCCAGGGGCCCTAATAGTAGCAGCTCTTGGTAGCTGACCTTTTGAAACCGGACAAGTACAATTCCCTGGGCCACTTCCCCACAGCAGTCCCCACTTCCTCAATATCTACTTCTCCCTTACCTCAGGGCCTCCTTCCTTGTACCTGAGAGGGTTGGTACTGGTAGTCTTTTGGGTATAAGGGAGGGAAATATGTGAAGACACTTTGACCATGATCCCACAACTGTTGCCCAAGTAACCCCTGGGCCCAAGTATAGACTCACTGAAGTCAAAAGTAGTCCATGTAGACTCAGAGGTCTGCTTGTGAGCATGCAGTCGCCAAATTGGACTCTTTGTGTGAAGAGCTGCAGATATACATAGTATTTGGAAGCCAAACATCTACAGAGAAATAAATCCTGCCATCCCCAGACGGGACATCAATTTTGAAAGTCCAAATTTACTAATGGTCTGATTCAAAGGCAGTTGAAGTCAGTAGAGTCTTTCTGTTAGCTTCAGTATTCATAGGTTTAAGACCTGGAGTTTTCTGCCCTTTAGAGGGATGCATAAGACATGATCTAACCCATAGTATTTAAATATAATATTTAAATTTTAAAGTGTTATAAACAGTGATTTTTAATAAGACTTGGAACACTGGTGATGTTCCAGGAGACTGAAAGAAGGCTAATATTGTGCCAATATTTTAAAAGGGTAAATGGTATGACCTAGGTAATTATAGATTTATCAGCCTGGCATCGACCCCAGACAAGATAATGGAGCAGCAGATATGGGATTCAATTAATAAAGAACTAAAGGAGCATAATGTAATTAATGCAAATCAACATGGCTTTATGGAAAATAGATCCTGTCAAACTGACTTGATATCTTTTTCAGATGAGGAGACAAGTTTGGTTGATAACAGTGATAGTGCTGATATAATATACTTCAACTTCTGCAAGGCATTTAACTTGATACCAGATGACATTTTGATTAAAAAATTAGAAATATAATCGCCGACTCCACGGATGCTCCAGAAAAAAAAATTGTTGGTGCTCAGCACCCACCGCCAGCTTCACTGCTCAGCTCCTTCCCCTTTTCCTCCAGTGCCAATCAGCTGTTCAGCGGTGTATAGGAGGCACTAGTGGGAGGACAGAGTATGCTCATGGGAAAGCGTGAAGAGGGAAGAGGTGGGGCAGGAAGAGGCAGATGGGGGATGGAGCTTGGGGGAAAGAGCGGGTGAGTCCTGCAGTGGAGTGGGGGTCGAGCACACCTCAGAAAATCACAAAGTCGGTGCTTGTGATGAGAAGGCTTTATAATTAACATAACACACATTAAATATATTAGAAGCTGGTTAACTGATAGGTTTCAAAATATAATTGTAAACAGAGAATCATCATCAAAAGGTTGCACTTCAAGCAGGATCTTGCTGGGATCAGTTGCCGGTAGTATGCTATTTAACATTCTGATCAGTGATCAGGAAGAAAACATAAAATCATCAATGATTAAGTTAGCAGATGATAGAAAATTGGGCAGGAGGGATGGTAATAATGAAGATGACAAGTCACCGATATAGAGCGATGTGGATCACTTGGTAAGTTGGAGGAAAGCAAACAATAAATATGCATTTTAAAATGGCTATGTGAAAATGTATCCATAGAAAGAAAGAATGTAGCCCTTACTTACAGGATGGGGGATTCTATTCTGGGAAGCGGTGATTCTGAAAAGGATTTGGGTGTTGTAGTGGATGATAAACTGAACATGAACTCCCAGTGCGACATTATGGCCAAAAGGGCTAATGCAGTCCGTAGATATATAAGCAGGGGACTCTCGAGTAGGAGTAAAGCAGTCTGACAGGGCACTTTCAGTAGCACCCTGACCACTGACAGGCCCAGTGGGAAGCAGTTAACCTTTCTGTTAGGGATTAAGAGCACCTGGGGGTAGTCGCTGGGATAAGAATGTAACTGCAGGGATTCAAGTGGAAGGAATGGGAAGCTAGGAAGGAGCTCAGAAGGAAAACTCAGAGGATGAGTCTGGGCTGAGGAATGAAGGACGTGGGGAAGCCTCCCTTTTCTATAAACCTGCTTTGAACTGTGCCAATTTTTAAAAAAATAAATACATACCTTGGTGAAAGAATAACCTGATGTGTGTTTGTGACCACAAGACTGGCCAGGAGCAGTATACATTGGATAATGATAGAGATGCCCTGTGACAAGAGGTTATTTTACTTCTGTATTTGACACAGGAATGACCTCTGCTAGGATACTGTATCCAGTTTGGTGTCCACAGTTCAAGAAGGATATTGATAATTTGGAGAAGGTTCAGAGAAGAGCCATGGGAATGACTGAAAAAATATGCCTTCTAGTGAGAGACTCAGGAAGCTCAATCCATTTAGTTTAACAAAATAAAAATTAAGGGGTGACTTGATGATAGTCATGTGGAACAAATATTTAATAGTGGGCTATTCAATCCTGCAGAGAAAGATATAACATGATCAAAAATGTGGAAGTTGAAGGTAGGCACATTTTGACTGGACATAAGACATACATTTTTACCTGTGAGAGTAATTAACCGACTGGAACAATATACCGAGTGTCATGGTATAATCCATCACAATTTTGCAATCAAGACTGAATGTTTTCTAAATATATGCTCTAGGAATTATTTTGGGAAAGTTCTATGGCCTATGTAATACAAGAGATCAGACTAGACGATCACAGTGGTTCCTCCTGGCTTTGGAAGCTATGAGTCTATAACTGTCGACTCTGTAAAAGATAGTTTCCATTCAGATGAAATGATGTCATAAGAGAACCTGAAGTAGGAAGTAGGAAAAATCATTTCATGATGGAATCCAGATCAGTATGCCTCTTTTCATACAGTCCTTGCTATTTAAGAGCAGGCTGGTTTCTTATTTCTTTTTTTCAATTTATAATACCATTTTTAAAAGTGCCTGTGATGGGCTCTTGGTGCCTTGCCATAATTTAAAAATACATTCAGATACAAAGTAAATAAAGCAGCAACTACTTACCACCCCCAAACCAGAAAATTGGCAAGATACTGAGAAAAATCTTTAAATTGCAAAAATGGGGCAAAATTATCACAGACAATTGGGAGTATTTATTATTAATTATTATTATTATGTGTTATTTGTATTTACAGAGGACCTGACAACCTTGGTTGCAGACAGGATTCAACTGTATTTAGTGCTGCACAAACCCTAAAGAAAATATGGTCCTTCCACCAAACAACTGTCATAATATTTACTTATTTCCACCATGATAGTTCTTGTGCTATTTATTTATTTACATTACTGTAGCACCTAGCTGCCCACGTCGTGGAATAGGACTCCATTGTTTTAGCTGCTATACAGACACGGAACAAAAAATGGTCACTTTCCCAAGAAGCGTACAATCTAAGCATAAGAGAAGTGACCACAGGTTCATACAGACGAAGGAACACAAGAAAACAATGAAACGGCACGATAGGGTGTAATCTCAGTACAGCTAACCATTGTCAACACTTTTCTGCTAATGTCTAGATCAGAGGTTGGCAACCTATGGCACGCGTGCCAAAGGTGGCACGCGAGCCGATTTCCCCTGGCACGCAGTGGAGAGCTCAGCCGGCTGCCGCTTTGGGCTTTCCCCCGCTGGCCCCTTGGGAGCAGGGGTCTCAACCCGCTGCCAGCCTGGGTTCCCTACACCCAGGCTAGCAGCAGGAGATGAGTGGGAGAGGAGGTGGAACCCCGGCTCCCAAGGGGCCAGCAGGGGAAAGCATAGAGTGGCGGCAGGCTAAGCGCTCAGACCGCTGCCACTTTGGGTTTCCCCTGCAGGCTCCTGCCAGCCGGGGTCCTGGCTCCTGCCCCACTCAGCTCCCGCAGCTAGCCTGGGTGTAGGGAACCCAGGCTAACAGTGAGCTGAGACCCCAGCTCCCAAGGGGCCAGTGGAGGGAATTCCAGAGCGGCAGCGGGCTAAGCGCTCAGCCCATCGCTGCTTTGGGGTTTCCCCTGCAAGCTCCTGCCAGCCAGGGTCCCTCTGCCTGCCCCAGTCAGCTCCCACTGCTAGCCTGGGTGCAGGGAACCCACACTGGCAGCGGGCTGAGACCCTGGTTGGCAGGAGCCTGCAGGGGAAACCACAGAGCAGTGGCGGGCTAAGCGCTTAGCCCACCACTGCTTTGGGGTTTCCCCCACAGGCTCCTGCCAGCCCGCGGCCAGCCTGGGTTCCCTATACCCAGGCTAGCAGCGGGAGCTGGGTAGGGTAGGCAGCAGGACCCCAGCTGGCAGGAGCCTGTGGGGAAAACCCCAAAGCTGCGGCGGGCTGAGCCACTCAACCTGCCCCCGCTCTGGGGTTCCCCCTGCTGGCCTCTTGCCAGCTGGGGTCCCCGCCTGCCTCACTCAGCGCCTTCACCCTGGCTGGCAGCAAGCTGAGACCCCAGCAGGCAGGAGCCTGCGGGGGAAACCCCAAGCGGGGGGTGGGGATAGGGGATGGGGGTTTCCTCAACCCTCAACCCTTCCCCTTCCACCCGAAGCCTCGCCCCTTCCAGACTGGCACGCAAAGCCTTACATTTAAGTGAATAAATGAAGACTCGGCACACCACCTCTGAAAGGTTGCCAACCCCTGGTCTAGATCTTTCAGTCTTTATTTGAGTGGGGACTTGAGGGTTTGTTCCTAAATACATAAAAAATGGGCACACCTAATGTGCTTGAAAAGATAACCAGGAACAAAAAGGAAATATTCCAGATTTTGGCAATTCTAGAGAGTTACAGCAAAGTATTGTTCTGGAGTACTCAGAAAAAGAGGTTGTCTGAATGCTGTACAGTGCTGTGCCTCCCTATATGGTACCAAAATGTTTACTGGAAAGCACTGAATGCTTTTATTAGAACAGAAAGATCAAAATATTTACTGTGGATCTAGAAGCTGTAAGACAAAACAAAATAATTGCCTTTTCTTTTTTCCAGTTCTTCTACATTTGCCAGCCATCTGCCTACAAAGAAAATGCAGCTCACAGACCAAGAAGTATTCTTCTATTTCCACTGAGAATTTCAAAGGAAACTTGCTTTTAAAATGTAAATCTACCACCAGGTTAATATAACAAAAGGAAAATACCAAAAAATTAAATGTAAAAGAGGATATCCTTGTATTAGTCAAGACTGAAAGGAGATCAATACGTATGCAAATGTGCAATATGCAAATTCTGTAGCTGGTTCTGCTCCTCTGATGAATGGAAAGATATGTCTGGTATTTCTGAAAACAGTGTGAATCAATAAGATTTCTCAAGTTATGCAAAAATAAATTGTGAAGTGTCTAGAAGTACACAAATAAAATATGGAGTTTATTGCATATGACAATAATCTGGGACTGATACAGGGAAGAAATGATTTTTTAGACCTTAAAAATGATGGTGAACCCTACAGGTGCATATAGGTTTCAATTTCCAAAAATGACGGAGATTTAGATATAACCTTCTCTCCTTTAATAACTCTTGTGTCTCTAACTTCTGTAGGCAACTTTGAAAATATCAGCCCTGCATATTTTGGAGGTCATCTCTTCAGACAACGCTAAGCAAGTCCTCAGTGGAGATTTTAAAATATGCTAGTCAAAGGATGCCAAGCTGAAACTGCTTTTGTATTGTTGCCCCTTCCATAAAAGTATTAACAAGCAATGACATGCCTTCTCAATAATGGAGCACTGTGGATATTATTAATGTGATGAAATGTTACACAGTTTGGCAGCTACAATGGTGGAGACTGTCATGCATAAGGCAATACTAAAAAGGCTGTCATCAAAACTATGACCGAGCCAGTGAACATGTCTGAAAAAGAAGCAGATGAGCAAAGGAATGTTGTCACATAGAGGTGGGGAGAACTTGAAAATTAGAGACTTATATAAATGACTAACATTAGCCCTGCTCAAATGTGATGGTGTTCAAAGGTTGTAAATAGACATGTGGGGGCCAAGGATACAATTTGGATATTACTTTGTGAAACATAAAGGAGGTATTACTTGAAAAGCCAAACCATGCACAGGAGGGCTAAAGATACTCAAAAAACACATCTTTAGATTATGTAAATTGGCATATCGCCATTGAATTCAAATGCAGCCATACCAATTTGCATCAGGTAAAGCTCTGGCTCCATGAGTTTTGCATGTAGAAATTGAGAGTTTGCATTCCATTACTGGAAAGGAAGGGCAAAGGAATAGGAGGAGTCAGATGTGTTAAATCTAATCTAATCTGTCTGCATTTGAGCTATTTAATAAGCACATAAAATCTTACACACCCTGAAGAGACCAGCCAAAACTGTTCATCAGTGCAGGGAGACAGAGCACAAAAAAAGAAGGGATGCTGATACATAATCTTTGGAAGATTTATTTGGGTCCTGACAGTACAGGGTATGTGGTCGCAGGAGATAGGTCACATGGTGAGTGACCCCTGGTGTTTTCAAGCCAAGAAGTAGTTTTCCACAACTCCCCGAGTCTACCTAGTCACACACCCTACTTCCACAGAGCTCCAAATACACCATGTCCATGTGGAGGGGAATCCACTGAGGTAGAGGGAGAAAGGGTTGATGTTACATTGCCTCACTTTCACATTCTCTGATAGACTTTGGGCCATATTAACAGGTTTTTTCCCCCACTACTTTCATTGTCAAAAAGCAGAAGGGATGATCTGACCCAAAGCCATAAATTTTACTGAAGACAGAAACAGAGTGAACTTAAAAGTTTTCTCAAGAGGCTTGTCCAGAAAATAATTGATGGGTAGATAAAAAGACTATTAACAGTTTTGGAGGAGTCTGAATGAGCATCTGAACCTTTGGATGCTTAGGCAAATTCAGAACTTTTTGAAGTTTGTCCAGGGCTGCTGAGAAGTTTTCAGCACATTCCCTCAGCAGAACTGTTAGAGGCTCCTTGAAATGACAAAGAAGGAACAAAGGAGGCAATAAGGATCAAATCTGAAGTGCAGAACTGGGTAAATCATGTGGGCTATAGCTGAAAAGATAACAAATGGTCTGTTCAATTGAAGGCTATAAAGTAAAAGAAGTTATGCTTATTGCTGTTAAGAGTAACTTAGGTGAAAAATGTACTTATTTTTCTCAACTATAGAAGGTGCTAATGTTTCAGCTGAATTGCTAGTGACAGTGATGCATATTCTAAGTACTTCTCTGCTTATTTATTAACAGTGCATAGCAGTGGGAATATGCCAGCAAGTTTCCATGGTTTAAATTGACTGGGATCTGGAAAGCCATAATCTCTCAGGGATAAAGACAAGACAAAATAACTTTTCTTTTTATTAGTGTCACTGTAGCAATTCTCAGCGCAACTATTTGTCCTTTGTAAGTGACCCCGTAGGAGGAATTATACTGGCAAGAGCAAATTAATGATATGGAGATTTTAAAAACCACAGCTTAAATAATCAATTGATACCAAAATGAAAACGTTTGCTATTCCCCATTCTGTACCAGAAAGCAAAACACTTTTTGTTTCCTTACACAAAACACTATCATCAGCTTTTGTTCTGTTTCACAGAAAAAACAACTTTTTGGAATTTTTTTATCCAACATCTTTGAATCCCAGTTCATTATGGATAAATTCATATTAGCATTTAGAGATCTGATATGCAAGCACAAGCAGTTGGGTAGGCAAATCTAACCATTTATGTCAATAAATGGAGGCCATTTATGAAAAATATGAGTATTAATCTTATTTGAGGGGGCTCCTCTCTTTTAAATTGAAGATTGCTTTTGTCTGATTATTAAATGACTATTCTTCTGTATCAGTACCACTTTGTGATGATGTCCTCCAGGCAAAGATAAGAACTCTATGTCCTAGTTTGGAACATTGATTTCAACATGACATAATATGGAAATCCCTCAACTCTATCTAAATATATTACCCTCAACACCATAGTACATGAGTACCTAAAGCAGTACAGTACCTAATATCTTATCTTTTCACAAAGTGCTATCAGATACAGCCAAGAATGCAGGAGCTTCCACTTACACCAGTTTAGCCAGAGAAACCTGTCCAGAAAAACTCTAAAACTATTTTTAATATAAACAATACTCACATATAAACAGATGTTAGAGGGGAAAAGACAGTTCTACCATGGCATGTGTCTGATGCTATGACCTTGAACATTGTGTTGGTGTATTGTATCAGTTTCCTCTACCCTTTGTTTATTTTTATCATCTTGCTAGATTGCAGAGTCTTTGAGGCAGTGACTAATTTCTTGTGTGTTTATATAGTGGCTAGTGAACTTAATGGGCACCTTAGAGTACTAGCACAATTATCCCCCCAAATCACTCAGTATGGGCTACTGTGGTAATGGCAGGACACATTCCTTTTCCTCTCCTTGCAGGCTGAAAGTAGCACATCTGCAAAACTCTTATTTCCTGCTGACCTGGGGCACAAAAGACTGAAATGAAGGCATAAAAATATTCAGATGGGACAGAGCACAAATTACCCTTCTCCTTCTCCCACAAATCTCTAGTGCAGGTATAGGCAACCTATGGCTCAGGTGCCGAAGGTGGCACGCGAGCTGATTTTCAGTGGCACTCACACTACCCAGGTCCTGGCCACCAATTTTGGGGGGGGGTCTGCATCTTCATTTAAAATTTAAATGAAGTTTATTAAACATTTTAAAAACCTTATTTACTTTGCATACAACAATAGTTTAGTTCTATATTATAGATTTATAGAAAGAAACCTTCTAAAAACGTTAAAATATATTACCGGCATGCAAAATCTTAAATTAGAGTGAATAAATGAAGACTTGGCACATCACTTCTGAAAGGTTGCTGACCCTTGCTCCAGTGGCTCTGCCCCATCTTCACCTCCACCCAGGTCTCTGGTGGCTATAAAATAAAATAAGTTATCACCCTTTCCTTCATTCCTGATGTTTGTCTGGCTCTTTTTTCACTTCCAGTGTCTTTGTCCACATACCACATATGCTTGTGAATGGCAAAAGGGGCTGCCTTTG
This sequence comes from Dermatemys mawii, assembly GCA_007922305.1. Classification (NCBI taxonomy): domain Eukaryota; kingdom Metazoa; phylum Chordata; order Testudines; family Dermatemydidae; genus Dermatemys; species Dermatemys mawii. The sequence goes on along the minus strand of ML677333.1, from coordinate 19,586,112 downwards.
CCTGTTACTTTCATTTGCTTCACAGATGCTTGCTTCTGCAAATCTTGTGGTGTTCTTACATAGGGGAGTTCTATGGTCTAAGATAAGAATTGGTGGGATTAGTAGCTGGAAAGCGGCTATCAGATACTTTCTACAGTTTTCTGATAGCAGCAGAATCTGCCAGAAGTGAGGGTGGAGATTTTTTTTCAGAATAGCAGCCGTGTTAGTCTATATCCGTTAACAGAACAGGAGTACTTGTAGCACCTTAGAGACTAACAAATTTATTTCAGCATAAGCTCTTGTAGGCTATAGCCCACTTCATCGGATGCATAGAATGGAACACACAGTAGGTAAGATATATGTACACACAGAGAAAATATGTAAAGGTGGAAGTTGTCATACCAATTCTAAGAGGCTATTTAATTTAGATGGGCTATTATCAGCACTATTACTTTATAGTGATAATCAAGATGATCTATATCAGATAGTTGACAAGAAGGTATGAGGATACTTAACATAGATTAGTGTAATAACCCAGTCATTCCCAGTCTCTGTTTAACCCTAATATGATACTGTCCAATCTGCAAATTAATTCCAGTTCAGCAGCTTCTCGTTGGAGTCTGTTTTTGAAGTTTTTCTGTTTTAAAATTGTCACCTTCAGGTCTGTTATTGAGTGACCAGGGAGATTGAAGTGTTCTCCTACTGGTTTTTGAATGTTATGATTCCTGATGTCAGATTTGTGTCCATCTATTCTTTTGTGTAGAGACTGTCCAGTTTGGCTAATGTACATAGCAGAGAGGCATTGCTGGCACATGATGGCATATATCACATTGCTAGACGTGCAGGTGAATGAGCCCTGATGGCATTGCTTATGTGATTAGGTCCTATGATGGTGTCAAGTGAATAAATATGTGGACAGAGTTAGCATCGGAGTTTGTTGCAAGGATAGGTTCCTGGGTTAGTGTTTTTGTTGTGTGGTGTGTGATTGCTGGTGAGTATTTGTTTCAGGCTGGAGGGCCGTCTATAAGCGAGGACTGGTCTGTCTCCCAGGATCTGTGAGAGTGAGGGATCGTCTTTCAGGATAGGTTGTAGATCTTTGATGATGCGCTGGAACGGTTTTAGTTTGGGGCTGAAGGTGACAGCCAATGGTGTTCTGTTATTTTCTTTGTTGGGTCTGTCCTGTAGTAGGTGACTTCTGGGTACTCTTCTGGCTCTGTCAATCTGGTTTGTTTCACTTCAGCAGGTGGGTATTGTAGTTTTAAGAATGCTTGATAGAGATCTTGTAGGTGTTTGTCTCTGTCTGAGGAATTGGAGCAAATGTGGTTGTATCTTAGAGCTTGGCTGTAGACAATGGATCATGTGGTGTGTCCTGGATGGAAGCTGGAGGCATGTAGGTAAGTATACAGATCAGTTGATTTCCAGTATAGGGTGGTGTTTATGTGACCATCATTTATTAGCACAGTAGTGTTTAGGAAATGGATTGCTTGTGTGGACTGGTCCAGGCTGAAGTTGATGGTGGGATGGAAATTGTTGAAATCATGGTGGAATTCCTCAAGGGCTTCTTTTCCATGGGTCCAGATGATGATGATGACACCTTAATAGGGAACTTTGTGGCTTAGAGGACACTACTGGAATTCTGGAATTAAGGAGGTGGGTGAGTGCACATTTTGAGAAATTGGATATGACTGTTGTGGACTGTTGTAGGTTGGAAATTTAAAGTTTGTTGTAAAAGTGAGGAGTCTGTGGGCACTTGGGAAGTGTGATGTATAGAGGATAAGGCGCGTGAATTGAACTAATCAGGAATGGTTCATGCTGGATTTGTTCATCTTCCTTCCAAAATGGGAAGAATAGTATTGTACGATATACGCAAATTCACAGGAGAAGCTAATATCAAATAATGAATCTGACCCACAGTTCCTATGGCATTTGTTTAGCTCTATGTCTTACTGTCTGATGGCCTAATTCACATATCTATGGGCTAGACTCCAAGCTCAGCTCAGATAGAGGCAATGGAAATTGACATTTTTAACCTCCCACAGTGAGCTTAAAATTAATTAAAGCATCAGATTGCACTGTTTTCCACTTTCATTATTATTCTAAGGGACTTTGTTATTTTGCATTATATGTATAGTAAATATAAATAAATCTGAATAACAGATGTTCAAACAGGAATCTCACCATCACTCTGGCCTCTTTTCCATGATTAAAAAGTCTGGAGCAGCATAAAGAGATCCTAAAAAGCAGACTGATCCAGGCTACAGGCACAGTAGAAGTCCGTTACAAGGCTACTTCCTGACATCCCTCTCATAAGCCCTGATATGTGGGTTATACTAGCAGCGAGCCTGAGGTGAGAAGGAGTGAGAGAGCCCTGTACCTGTTTGCAGCATGAATGGGGTATGTACCACGTATTGAGATTAATTAGACTGAGACCTCCATTCCCACAATACACTGAGCCGTTTTCTTCCTGACCTTTATATCATATAGCTCCTTGTCCTTCTGTTCACTGGCAGTAACATGGTACATCAACTGACCACAGTAGAACACAACTTCAGTAACTCCGATAGAGGTTAGGGGCCTATTACAGGAGGTTAGGGGCCTGTTACAGGAGTTCAGACAAGATGACCCTGAGGGTCCCTTCTGGCTTTAAAGTCTATAAGTCTATGATCTTTCTACTAACCTCTTTACAAGTGAAAATTGATCCATTTCTAAGAGCAGCTGTTTGGCCTGATGAGTATACCCAGGTGTTGATCAATGTGTGTGGGAGTACACCATTTCACAGAGGCTGGAACAGGGGAGCATTCAGCAGACTCCATCCCAGTGTCGGGAACATATTAAGCACTTGATGCTCCTGAAAAGGAAGGCCAAAGACCCAACATTTGGTCTTGGCAGACTTGTAGTACATGCCCTTTCTACGAGGAGTATGAACAGGTGCTGTCAAGGTCCCCCAGTACCAAGCCTTCCGTAGCTCATGAGCTCCTCAACCCTTGCTGGTCTCATTGTCTGAGAGGACACCAATGAGAGCCAGGGCAAGGAGGCAGCAGGAACTATGGAGGATGTTCCAGTAGAAGCAGAGGAAGAGGAGCATATGAGTCTGCACCTATTCCCAGAGGAGCATTTTGAAGAAGACCCCCCTGATGAAACTGAAGAGGACCCCAAGCTGTGTCAGGAACCAGAACGCTGAGGTTGATAAGTTACAAGGCACCCTCATCCTCCCCACCAATATCACCTCTTGCTCTGGTGCTACATTTCTGATTTTTAAGATTAAGGGCATTTGAAGTACTGTGCACTGACTTTTGCTCCCTGGATAATGTGATATGCATTGCTCCAGATCCGTATATTTTAACTGCAGTGTTGAAGCACTACCATGACTCATCCCCTTACCAAACTCCTCCACCTTTCCTTTCTCCTTCCAGCCCTGTTCTGCGCCAGCCTGAAAATAGTCCTCAGGCAAGACAAAGTTCTAAATCAATGGTTTTGTTGATTTCCAATGATCCAAAATTATGCATTTTCAAAAGCTATTTTTTCAAACATTTTATGAAGGAAAATCAGGGTGCCCTTGCCTCTGTGCATTTCTTAGCCAACAGTCAGACATAGATGGTCCTAGCGTCATGTGAAAACAGGTTGGTGCAGTTTGGAAAAATCCAGTTGGGGAAGGGAACAGAACTCAGTTATGGAAAACTTTATAGTTGGTTCTATAAGGAAAAATTAGTTACCCTAGTCTTGTCTTCCTTGGAAGATTTCAAAGTCTTTACAGTTTCGGTCCCTGGTGTCTGCCCTGCCTTTTCCCCACACTGAGCTATGCTGCACAAGCCAGGGGGTACAGAGGTCAGGGGAGCATCTGCTTTCGCAGTTAGATATAAACAGTGTAGTGCCCCTTTCCAATTGTCCTAGACAAGGGGTTGTGGTGCTGAGCTGAATCTTCAGGAAACCCAATGAAGTTGTGGTGTACCTCTTTCTTTGTCCACTTTATCATTTTTAGGTAGGAACAGGGCCAGGATTTTCAGGGAAAATCAGAGGTGGGCATATGACATGATCAGGAAATGCCATCAGCAGCTCTGTGAAGGTGAGAGACAGTACCAGCAAAACACGTCAAAATGTTTCATAAAGTATCTCCCTGTGACACACAGAACCCTGGGATAACACCCTTGAAATGGTTGCACTAACATCACATAACAGCAGCACTGTAGATGTGACTCATATACGTATACACAATGTTATACATACGTCTATCCCAGCAAATGTGGACTCAGCCATGAGTATGTGAAGTACATGATAGATTACATACTCTGCTACCCGTGTGTCCACACAACTGCAGACATAGGCTTGGAGGTGCAGCACAGAATCCCAGCCTGAGTATGTATTTCATAATTCTTTCACGTCTCTCATTTACTCCCCCAATTCTTGTGCTAGCTCAATTTTATCTTTCTAGCATCCCTCAGGCACCCTTTTATGCCATGCAAAATGTTTTGGCATACATTCTCTCCCTGGCTAAACACCTTCACTCCATTGATTTTAATGGAGTTATAACAGGAATGAATTTGGCCTTTTGTTTTGTTTTCAGCTTTAATCAGCATTTTCCTTTTTCCTTTGCTGATGCCAACTCATACCAGAAGCATCTGTTGGTTCGTATCAAACTAAATCAGATGATAAAATTTGAGTTTGGAATAATTATGGTTATCAGGGGAGTCAGGTTGTTATGAAAGTTATTGGAACATCTGAGTCGTTGAGAACTTTAAGTGTTTTGTTACAGACACATCTTTACCTGTAACTGTTCGCAAGAATGAAGTGTCTAATAATATCTGTTGTCTCAAAAGCAATCCTGTCTTTCTTTGATCATATTAAAGGACCAAGTCATAAAGGAACCTTTGTTTCCATACTATATATTTATAATTAATTAACCTGTTATGTGCAATTAAAATTCATTAAGTACTTTCTTCTCTGTATGTACAATATGTGTTGCTTCTCCCTCCCTCTCTTCAGGAGAAGAGAAATAGAAAAATGTAAGTGAAACTTTCTTAAAATAATATTTAGCATTTACATAGTGTCCTTCATCTGAACAGTTCAAAATATATAAAAACATTAACTAATTCTCACTGTACCCAGGCAAAGTAGGTAAGTATTAAACAATCTCCACTTTCATACATGGATACATTTTAGGGCCAGAATAGTCCATTGTGGTGTCTAAGCTGAGACAGAAACGTTACAGGATTTGAACCAAAATCATACAGAAAATCAATAACAAATCTAGGATTAGAATGCAGGAATCCTAATTCCTAGTTTGCTGATCTAAACACCTGCAACACTCCTCCACCGTATAATATTAATCACTTTATAGAAAACTTACAGTAACAGTGCGTACTGTATAACATACATTAGTTATGGATTAGTCTAAGAAAATTTGGAGGTTCTATATGTAGGAGCACTCAAAAGTTTCCATACTTATCCCAATAGACTGTGGATTTGCAAACTGGAATTCTCAAAGGATCTTAGATATTACTGATGGACAAGACTTGATAAATCATCTAGTTGAGGGATTCCCTGGCGGTATGTGAGCTAGATGTTCCATCCATTCATTCCGTCCATTCATTCAAATTTGGTGGTACACAAATCAATAAAATTTGGGAACCACTGATGTAGTCCATTCTCCTAGAAACAGTACCTCCAATACATTCCGTAGCTCTTTCTCCATTCTAGATTTACATGTCTCAAGCGATCAGGTCTCCATTACAGCCAAATATGTCTCACTGTCACAAAATATCCTAAATATTTCTTCTATCATCTAGGTGTTTCAACCTTAAGATATTTATCGACTGTTTTCATGTCCACTCTTATTCCTCGTTTATGTTATCTTTGTAAAGCTTTCCTCATCAGATCAATTCCTTCAAACCCCTAATAATTTTTGCTGCTCTTCTCTGCACTTCCCCCAATATATGCCTTTCTGAGAGTGGACGGATTGTATTCCAGATGTGGTCCGTTGCATTTACTGCTAGTTGGGACATCCTTTGGAATGTTAGTGGACAACAACAGTCCACTAGGTACAGTGGAGAGCCATAAGTGCAGAGTAAAAAGTACCTCTGAAAGTACGGCTGGAGAACTGAGCAAAGCAAATTAACACAACAAAGCAAATTATTTGTATGCATTTGCAATCAAATGCAGGTTTGCATTTATCAAGGTGGACTTTGTGAGTGAATGCCAGGTATGAAAGTCAATTTCCCTGTATACTAATCTTGAGAGACAATGGTGTATTCTCAGAGATTAGCCTTCAGTGCAGTGTGCGAGGATTTGATATACAGTTTTCAACAATAATAACAGTCATTACATACCTAAATGCCCATATGCCATCCATTGCCATAACCAACCAGTATCAATCATTGGTGTGGCTTCTGTACTTAGGGAAGTGCTCTTGTTTTTACATATATACAAATCCCTATTTTAGCAGAATTTCCTTAAAATATGACAAAAAGTTTTACAGTTTTGTGAATATGTGTGAAAATCTCAACCATTTTCACTCAGGGCCAGCAAAAAGTTCCCTATTTTGGTGCCTTACCATAAGGTAGCTATTCAGTTTCCCAATCTGCTGCCAGTAAAATAAGGCGTCACATCACAACATATTAGGAAGCAAACAGATTGGGTCTGGGAAGGGATACTTATCATCATATTAGGAAGCAAAAGGATGATTCGGAGGGTAAGGGATAGGGCAGGTACCAAGGGGGTTGGGGATAAAAGATGCTATATCCATAACTCGGGACTCACTCCATTGGTCACGAGACAGAGGGGAACTAGTGATCTGGATGCTGTAACCGAATAAATTGTATCTTATCTCTCCACCTGGTTTCATCCATCATTTGACCGTGCAACACAGAAATATTAAGATATACTCATATACTTATCACTTATTTCTCATCTAATCTATTATTGTGAATTGTGTATGTGAAAGAGATTTACAATCGATGTGTAGACAAGAGAGATAAATCAGAGCAGTTTTGGATGGGACACTTGATGATCAGCTAGAACTAATATGGTCCTTTATCCCATAAACTGTACTGAAGGGTCTTGACAGGACAACATCAAGCTGAATGTTTTGATAGAATAACATAGCCAGACAAGAATTAAAATAACTGGATGCATTATCAAGGTCATTTTCTAATTTCAATATATTGCCTATTTGAATTATCAAAAAAGATTGCCTCTGCTTCTTCAGTCATGCTATCCTAGCTCCAACAATACATTTGAAGAAATTCACTAAAGATGCCATTATAACTTGTCTAGGATGCCTTCATGAACATTGTTGAAAAATCTCATCATAGCAGAAATATTAATAGATGATGATTTACTACAGTCAGTTTTTCAGGTTAGGGATTTAATGACATGACTAGATAGAAGCTGAGTCATCTGCAAATTCGACACCATCAGGTCTCGACTCAATATTAACTGTGAATGGCTCGCCAATTACAAAAGCAGTTTCTCCTCTCTGGGTGTTCACACCTCCAGATCACCTGCTGGAAGTGGGCTTCACCCCCCCCCCCCCCCATGATTGAATTTACCTTGCTTTCTTGCCTGCTATTTATACTTGTCTCTGGAGATTTCCACAACATTCCTCTGATGAAGTGGGTCTCAGCCCACAAAAGCTCATGATCCCTAAAATCTGTTAGTCTATAAGGTGCTACAAGACTCTTTGTCGCTTTTGCAGATCCATACTAACACGGCTACCCCTCTGAAACTAGACACCCTGTTGTATGCAGTGAGTTTAGCTGGCAGAAGCTATGAAGTGTAAGACTCCCTAGTTATATATATGTATTATGTATTTTTTTAAGGAACAAATTAAAAGCAATGGAAAACTAAGCTAAGAGATCTCAATGTAATCCTGATGTAGTGACTATTGATTGGCTAGTTATCGATTACTTCGCTTTATTAGAGTTGTCTTAGCATTGTTCCAGCCAGGCAGGGAAAGCACGTTCTTCTACATTATTCACTAGTGGAAGAAAGTCGACATTTACCCCATTATCTCCCTTGTGAATAAAAGCCATGAACACAGAATCATGAGATCTGTAGCAAGCTGTCTGCAACAAATTATTTTCCTTCAGGCTCATAACTCTAGCTCTTATGCTTGTGATGAAGGCTGAGCAAAAGTCAAAGCAAAATGCTAGAATATGTCAAGTTGCTCCAAGCATGGAAGCCCGTGATGTTGCCAGTGCTGAAAGGGGAGTAATATATGTGATAACATGCAGCAGCTGTGGAAGATTGGAATTGGTGACCTTGGGAGTGGGGGGTCACCTTCTATGCTCAACTATTGTGATACAGAAGTGAATAGTGTGCACAAAATCCCTACATCACTACTGCATTCAAAGCAGGGGAGTATGATGCAAGCTCCACTCCACACTGGTGTATGTCAGCAAAAGAAGAAGAAAGGGAAACACATGCTGTGAGCATCAAAACTCCAAAAATAGCACTTTGAAGTCCCAGAAGACAGAAATGGTGGGAGGAAGATAAAAGGAGAAGCACAGAAAATATCATACAGTGCACAGTCAGAGGATAGACCTATAAGGTGAAGCATTTTGAATTTTAATAGGAAGTAAGAATGTACTTGTACAATATATCACATTAGTGTCACTAGACTGGATATACATTGTACATCCATAGGTACTAGCAAGGGTCAATTTGCTGTTATTTGTAGTGCTTCCTTTTTTTTTTTTCCTTTTTAGCTAACATTATTTTTTAATTCCTCCTGGGTGTGTTCATTTAGGCCAGATCTACACTAGTGGGGGGGTGGGGTGGGGTGGAGGGAGAGATTGACCTTAGATATGCAACTTCAGCAATATGAATAACATAGTTGAAGTCAGCGCATCTTAGGTCGACTTACCTGGCGTCCTCACGGTGGCAGCGGGTTCCCCCCATCGCCTCTGCTTACTCCTCCTGTCGAGCTGGAGTACCAGAGTTGACGGGGAGCGCCTTTGGGAATCGATTTATCACATCTAGATCAGATGTGATAAATCGATCCCCGATAGATCGATCAGTACCCACCGATCCAGCGGGTAGTGAAGACAAGCCCTTATGTATGTCTTTCCCATGTCTTTTCTCTTCAGATGTTCTAGATATGGCAATCTTGTGGAAGTAGAGAGATGATGCTAACTTTGGCATCTCTGAATGGCCAGTAATAAGCAGAACATTACTAGTAGCATCAGGCAACACAGTGTTAAATGTTTTTTTCTGGCATAATAATTTCATATTTGCTGATGCTCTTAAATATGCATCACTGACTCTGATTTGGCATTGCAGCAGTAAAAAAATGCTATCTCTACATCAGCAAGCGACTGCATTATGTCGTTGTTAGTGTATATTCAGTGATCCAGAAGCATCCATGGTGTCTTTCTATGCGGCTGTGTGTGTTGTATCTTTTGAACTACAGTAGCAGAGATGGAGAAAGTTCTAAGCAGATCTACAGTAAAGCAGAAAATGAGAGACAGAGTAGCTGAGGTGAAAAACCTACTTTTCTTGTTCTAATAAAGTTCCTTGTTCAATGTTGGGAGAAAAATTATTCTTTCTGTGAGTCTTTGACACATGACAAAGTCCATGCCTAGAAGAGTTTACAATCTATGGACCTAGTTCTGTCTCCCTTGCACACAATGAGGAGTACTTTAGGCTGTCAGTGATTTCAGTGGAACTATTTAAGGGAAAAGACTACACAGCAAAACAAAGTGACTGAATGTTTATTGTTGACTTGTTAGTTTCATGGCTTTTGCTATTATTTAGCAGGATTTAAACTTTTTTGCTTATTTGATTTACATTACAGTGTGATGTAGACTCTGCCATCTCCCATGTTACTCAACCCTTATCGTTCCTGCCTACTTGCCTATTGGTTCTGTAAATTTTGTCAAGTATAATATATGGCAAGGGTGGACAAACTTTTTGGCCCGAGGGCCACACTGGGGTAGAAATACTGTATGGAGGGCCGGCGTAGGGCAGGCTGTCCTGCCAGGCTGGGTGATCTAACACACCACAATGGGCTTCCTCAACCCCTGTCCTGGTAACATCCCCTTGTCCCTGATGTGATGAGACCACCCTTGAGCTACCATTTACCCTTCATCCCCATTAGAACTGTCCTATGGAGTGTGTGTTATTCCTCCTCGCTAGTGAAGGTACATTTCTCCCAGTGCTAATCTGGCCACAGCAGGAATGAAGTGAAAGCTGATTGATTCCCCATGCCTCTGGTAACAGCAGGGTTGGGAAAAGAGGACTAAGCTACCTTCCATCCCCCTCTCAATTTCTGGCATCTGATCTGGCACTGAGCAATCACACTAGCTGACTCACCCTCTCTGTGAGCTGCTTCTAGCGTGACTGTCTGTCCCCCTCTGGAGAAGGGGGAGATTCCTGTGACCACATGGAGCCATGCTGCCTAGCGTGACTGGATCCTCGGCTGCCTGCTGTTGCCTTGTCTTCTGTGTGGAGAAAAGGGTTTCCAATGCCAGGGCTTGCACCTTTAAAGCCTTCCACCCCTCACATCCCCAGGGGGTGAGTTAGCACTGCAAAGCAGATCAGCCCCTACCTTTTTGTAGTAGTTTCTAACCTTGTATCTTCCTCTCCCCTTACCATCCCCCCTAAAGCACAACTGCCTTCCTCTGACAAGCCTGGACAATGTCCCTTCCCGCTTGAGGTGCGGTATGGTCATTTGCAAGCCTGTTGTGCCAATGGCTCTCGACATGGATACCAATTTTTGAAAGCTATTGCATCAATGAATGGCAATAAAAAGAGAGCCACAAAATAATTGTGGCATGACATTATTGCAACTCACCATCAATGTATACTGTTGATGCAATGCCATGAACATAGTGTCAGTACATCAGCTAGATATTGGTTTGTAGGTTTTTAGCAACCCTATCTGCTACTTTTATACTCTTACTCTCAGCTTCTTCACCCCTCCTACTTCCTTCATTTATTCTCCTCCTTTTCAGTTCTTTGGGGGTATGGGAAAGAACCTTGGATTCCATGATCTGTTTGCTCAATGATACCGGAGCTGCCTAATGTGTGGCAGGCAGAACTACAGGACAAGTACCTACCTCCTGAGGTCCCTTCCAACCCTGATATTCTATGAGTCTGTGAGCACATTTTTGAATTATATTCAAAACATATGCAACTGTAGCACGTCAGATTGAGTATCACTGGACTAGACTCTGCTCAATGTTTTCACAGGTATCTTAAAGGATACATCTTATGCCACTCTCCTTGTTCTAACCTTTCCATACCCAGCGCTCGTGTTCTGTCTTTCCCAAAGCTCTTTATCTGAATGCAAATAATATGTTCAAAATAATGTAAAAAGCGATATGTGAACTGAAAACTGTGAAAATCTTCACATTAGCCTCTCAGTGTGAGAATGACACAACTTGATATAGGAGCATTGCTGATGCAAAATGCATTAGCACCACAGCCTGGGCTCGAGACAAGTCAACAGCAAGGGGTTAAACTTTATGGACCAAATACTACATTCACTATCATGGGAAATTTGTTAGTAATATGGTGAAAGTGTTATACTTATGCTAATATTTAATTGCTCTCACTGTTACCTACTGCTTTAAATATTTCATGTTCTCATCTATATTGAATTTTGGATTCCACTGAGAATAATTTACTGTTCACTTACAGTGAGTGAGGCATATGGTCCACCCATTAAGCAATTGTTTTTCCTACACCTATTGGTATTGAATAATTTCCATGCCAACTCATGCAGTAAATTAACAGGGCTAGTGGGGGATAACCTGTTAAGGGCATAATTATCCTTTATGATAGTAGTATTCTCTGTATTGCAATATAGCACAAGGGACACCAATTCAGCTTTCTCATGAAGAATTAAGAACTAGCATTTAAAAGATTTTTTTAAAATAACTGATCAAATTTGTTCATACATTTCATTGTTTTCATACACTATAATTAAATAATTAACTTTTTACAACAGTTTGTAGTTTTATTACATAATCTTCAAAAAACAAACTTCAAACCCCATATTCAAAGGGATTATCACAGCTATAGATGCTTCTTTGTAACAATAAAGTCATACTCAGAATACCAAAGAACGTGTTTGACACATTTTGTCTCAAATGGACCAATCCTGCAAGAGTCTCAGTGCCCTCAACTCCCACTGAAACTGTTATTAGTTCAATTTATAATTTCAGTGGGAGATTCAGCATGTGGCAGGCTGGACCATATTATCAGTTACAGAGTTGCATGTTAATGCCTTCTTTAAAAGTAGCAAACTTGCTGATAAGGAGCATGTTACAAGGAGATAGCTTTACATGAATAAAAATTATAGAAAAGTTCTATGGAATCAATTTATGAAACAAAAAAGTGCGACAAATTTTTTCAGAATTGTTATTTTCAGTGTTGCAACCATGAAAAAGGCTCTTCTTACTTACATATGTTTACAAGAGATAATCTTGACAGCATTTATTACAGAAACTGAAGTGTTTCATGCTGCTAAGAGTCATTTGTAGTGCATTCCCATGTTCATTTTAAAGAAAAGTCATCTTCACTTTCCACTGCAGGGGAACCATATTAATCATGTCATGTAGTAGCCTAACATGACAAGAAGGTTAAAAATAAATAAATACATATACCACCACTCCAAAGACTCTGTTTCAGAGAGAGACTTTGGTATATGTATTTCTTTATTAGTATTAGTTTTAGCAAATAGAATTAGTAATAGTAATCTGCATTTATTTATTAGTGATAGTATATATGTATTTATTTATTAGTATTAGTTTTAGCAAATAGTATTAGTTTTAGCAAGAAGAGGGAACTGATCCAAAATATTTTTAATCTTAAATATTATGTATTATGTTTGAGGGGACTATAATGGACTTCTATTCAGAATGGAAAATTAGAACAAAAGTAGTTAACAGGTTTATGTATGTTTGTTTGTTTCTTTAAAATAGGACATTCATTGACTATAGAGAACAGCCGTGGTAACAGATTTAATAAATATAAAGCAATAAAGTTCAATGATCCCACCTTTGCTATCTGCATAAAGCATCATAAAAATGGCTTCCGCTCATTACTTAAACTATGGCAAAGAAGGATTTTGAGCACTAGTAAAAATATTTCAGATGAAAATAAAACTCTGAAAAGAATGGTTACCTTTTAAAATAATTTCAAAATTATTAAAATATTCTCTCCTGTTGATCAAAGAGAGTCTGGCATTATTGGTGAAGTGAATAGGAGTCAACCTTGCACTGAGATACTAGGTAAAGGCTAAATTGTTGAGTGCTTTGACAGTAAGGAAAAGAAGTTTGCATTTGATGTGGTAGAAGATGGGAGGGACAGTGAAGGGATTTAAAAAGTAATGAGCCAACATACGATAAGCAATGGAGATTTTTGCAGGAGATTTCTGAATGGACTTCAGGAAGGCCAAGTTTGGAAGCATCAAAGCCGTGCATAGTCAAGATGTGAAATGATCAGAGCTTGGACAGAATTTTGGCAACGTGAGCAGAGAGGCAAGGTCTAATCTTGCAAGATTTGGACAATTGTCTGAGGTGTGGTCAAAGAAGTGGGGCGAGCCTAAAATAAAGCCAAGATAACCATCTTGAAAGATTAGTAGGATGGTGGTGACAGGGAGCGGTTTATGCTCTCCCCATAATCCCCAGTGCAAAGCCTCACTTGTGTTACTTTCAGTTTTGCAGCCAGAACAATAAAGCAAGCACACCAGACATCTGTGTTTCCATCAGCTATCTCCTCCTCTGTTGGTTCCAGAAATACAACATTGGCAGAAATGACCTTCTATCCCATGAGTGTCCATTGCTCCCAGTGCCTGAACAAGAGGAAGCAAATAACGCTTTAATAAAAGGGGACTGAAGCTCACCTAGAGGCACAAGGTGACAGACTGCTGATTTTATTGCTGGGACAGTGTGAGATATTTGCCAACTTCCCTTATCTAAGACTAGAGGAGGAGTGAGACAAATAAAGATAAAGCAAAGGAATAGATGACTGACTGGAGCTGGGAATGGCTGGGTCATTACACAAATGGAATCTATTTCCATGTTAAGTATCCTCACACCTTCTTGTCAACTGTCTGATATAGACCATCTTGATTACCACAGAAAAAAAAAAACCTTTTGTATTCTCCTGCTGACAATAACTCATGTAAATTAAATAGCCACTTAGAACTGGTATGGCAACTTCCACCTTTTTATGTTTTTCTGTGTGTATATATACATCGTACTTCTGTGTGTTCCAGTCTATGCATCTGGTGAAGTGGACTATAGCCTACAAAAGCATATGCTGAAATAAGTTGGTTAGTCTCTAAGGTGTCACAAGTACTCTTTTTTTGCGGAGGGGGGGGGGACACCTGAAGCTTGTGCAAGCTAAGCAGTGAGGTGGAAGCAAGCAGCCATCTTTGTTGACCATGCGCAAGCAGACAGTAAGGCAGGCAAATGCCCTTAACTCGCACTGAAGGCCTGTAGTCAGCAGAGGGAGACCAAGTACATCCAAAGGAGTGCATCAGCATGTAGGCAAGAGAGGGTAATTCAGTGCAAATAGTGCACAGTAGAAAGAAAAAAGGAAAGAATTTCCCTGTGGAACAAAAGGTGTCCAGGAGGATTGAAGTTCAACAGAGAAATGGTACCTTTCCTGGGCGTTAGTGAGTTTGACAAAAACTGCAAATCATGGGTGGTATACCTCAAATGTTTTGATCGATTTGTAGCCTGCAATATCACTCCAGAGGGATGAGTTTCAACCTTGCTGACAGGGATGGGTCTGAAGACATACAGACTGCTGCATCACCTGTTGTCTCCAACTGTGCCTGGAACTGCCATGTGTGCCACAATTACTGTAGCAATGCATGAATAGTTTTCTTCAACCCCATCAACAATAGCAGCATGATATTGGTTTCATTATTGACATCAAGGAAGTGGTCAGTTGGTAGTACAGTTTCTTGCCACTTTAGGGAAGTTGTCAGAGCATTGTCAGTTTGGACAAACATTAATTGATTCTTCTCTGAATGACCAGTTTGTCTGACACAGTAACCCATCTGGAAGATGTTATTGACTGTATCAATGTGGAAGAAGGCTGTTGAAGTAGTATACAGGGATATTTTGGCAAACCAGTATAGTGCCTGAAACCACTACTGCTTAGTACTGAAAGCAGCCATGACAGCAGGCCATAAATTGGCATGCAGCAGCTTCAGTTTAACCAAGGCAGTAGGGAAGTGGGTTTTGGATGCCACAGAATGGGCAACTGACCCTGAGTCCTTTCTGATAACAATTGTGTTGAAGTTGCTGATACATGCAATTTAGAAGATCAGGATGTGTCCTCAGGAATGTCTATTAGGGCCTCCAGGCTTCAAACTCTGGGAAACACCCGCACCTGGTTAATCAATAATCAGAGGGAAACCTCTTGCTTGACCATTGAAACTGCTTGCTTAACAAGTTTTCTTTAAGGGATATGTCATTGTATTACTAAATATATAAAAAAGGGGGCAAAGTTGCAGGTGACTCCTGGATAGTAGCCACGATGTGATCTCTCACTCCAGCTTCCAATAATATGTGTAGCACTTGGTCTTGGTTAGTGTCACTAGAGCTCTTATCTTCCACATTATGAATTTCCAACTTCATTTCTTTCCTAGGTTTGGTCTTCATAGGTGTCTTCTTAGTTATATGGTTACTCTGTGTTGCTGGTCACTGAACTGTGAGACCAGTCATGGTGATGTGTCCTTGCTTCTGGCACTTTCTATAAATACCCTGATGTGCCCAGCAATCCTTCTCAGAATGTGTTGTTTGTGCACAATGGCTATGTGGAAATTCCTTATGTTCCTGTGGTCTTCTGGCTCTTTGATTCAGGAGGTGAAATTCTCCGTTTACACTAAGTTCCAGAGAATCTTTCTCTGGTCTCTGTTGCAATTGCTACTGTTATCCAGGGTTCTTTCAACTCGTAGCTCTTGGTAACTTTTACTCCTTGCGAGGTGGTGTCAGGAAATAAATCAGGGGTGACATGGCTTTCCGACCGATAGATGGCTGGCAGAAACAAGACAACACAGGAGTGCTTTAAAGGTAAACTTTCCTTAGTCTCAAGCACTTACACACATCTGCAACAGATTAGTAAAACACCCCCAACCTGCGATAATTACCAAAGCTGAGTGTGGTCCTCGAGTGGCACAGCTGGTTCTGGTGGCCAAATCTTTCGTCTGCCGGTGGGGACCACAAGAAATGTCCAGAGGGAGAGTCCAGTCCAGCTACTTCTACTATCCAGGAGTCACCTGCAACTCTTTTTTTAAAATGGTCTTTGCACATCTACTGGGACATGCTACATCCTGATATTGTCCAAAACCCAAGCTATGCAAATTGATCAATGACATGAAAATCATCATCATTCTTTTCAAGTCGGAAACTGGTGTGGACTTGTAACTGTGGTTCTGGAATTAAATGGGTACCTGGCAAGCTTATAAAATACATGGGACCTGTTTCATTCATGGTAAAACTATCCAATAGCATTTTTTGGAAATAGTGTAAGAAGCAGTTGTAGCTTCAACTACTACTTGTAGTAAGATGAGGACCTGAAACATAAATCCTTGTATCAGAGGCTCAGTATGAGGCCTAAGGCCTGAACTAAAGTAATGGTAAAGACTTTGCTAACATCAAGCAAAGGTTAAACTGTGAGCCAAAGGCAAGCGCTGCTCACAGAAGCTGGCAAGAAAAGGGGTGATGTTGCAAAAATACACATACCTAAAATGTCCCAGAACACTTGGATACTTGCACATTCCAAACAGATAATAAGGAAGAGGCTGACCCATAGAAAAGACGTGCAAAAGGGTAATATGATGCATAGAGTTGTTTTGTTGAAACCAACATGTACAAGGTGAGAGATGGCACCTTACTGCATAGAGGGGTTGCACTTTGCTACGTAGGGAGGTTGTGCTTCAACATATAAGGAGTGATGTGTAAGTTGTTTGTACCTGTGTATAAGAATACATCCCTGAGGAGTTGACTTTGTCCAGCTTAGGTGGCAGTGAAGTGTCCCACCACTGACTGAGCTGTGTCCATTGTCAGAGACTGTGTTTCATTTGACAATAAACCTGGCCAGGTGCCTTCATACCTTATCAGAGTCTGTGGTTATTGGGGGTTTTCTTGGAGTCTGCTGTGCCAGTGATCTGCAGAGCCGGGGCAGCACACAGAGGGAACACACCACACAGCCAACTTTTATTAACACTGGATAGAGCAGAGCACTACACTAGTGGCATCTGACAGCACTACTGAAGTCCAGGAATGTTCCAGTAGGACTTTCTGTTCCTATAGTCAAAGCTCCTTCCATTATTACTCCCAATTTTGATGATCTGGTGGAAGACACTTTCATACCAGATTCAGTTGAATCCTTAACACCGACTGTCCATTTTGTTCAAGACACTGCCACAACATCATCACCACATTCTCCCAAGAGAATGTGAAAACTAGTTGTATGTCTGACCTTATAAATGTTTTAGTTAGCAAGTTGCTATTCCCGGCAGAATAATTCTTTGTAATTTACAAGTGTGCGGTAGTCCACCCAAAACTTGTAGTTAGGTCATGTTGTGTTTCATGTTAGCCACACAAATGATAATGTATATGTATTTGGAAAGATTTTTAAGATGGAATGTAATTCTTGCCCCTTTAAATGAACATGGGCCTCTGTGCTGTCTCCCCGACCCTTGCAAAGCCTCATTTTTGTGATAGTTTCCATTTTGAAGCCAAGGGGCACAGCAGACAGCTATGTTTCCATCAGCTCCCTCTGTGTCAGTCTATCTGCAGATTTCAGAAATATAATACTTATCTCAGATGTGAGACAAGTCACAGCCCACTGCAATAAAACATATGGTGAACCTAAAAAGAGCAACAAGTTGTGGTTTTTCTAATCAAGTGCTCATTAAAATCTAACAGAGTGAAAAATGAACCTTTGAAACAAAGACAATTGTTCACGTAGGTTCACAAAAATGCCCCTCCTCCATTGTACAAAAACCACTGCTGATCATCACCCACTTTGCTGGAGTCCTGACACAAAGAAACCATGAAAGCAAGTTCATTTCCAATGGGCACGACATCTGTATTGTTTAAAATTCCCTTAAATGAAAAAGTTACCCATTATATGCTAACTGGTTCAGTTTAAAGAACAACTCAGTGGCTAAAAATTTGATCAAAGTGTAGAGCTGGAAAGGAAGAATTATGAGAGAGACTTTGTATTAGGGGATAATAAAGTATGTGGCAATAAAGAAAGGAGAAGTTGCCCAGCCTTCATTAGAAACCTCTTCTTTCAGCAACTCCTAGCTGGAGGGAGGGCAGCCAGTGGAAGAAAACTAGATTACTTTTTGTCACCTCACTGATCATGTCTGACAGACTAGTTTGTCAATACAAAAGGTGAAATAGTAAACATATTTTAAGGGCCATAAGCAATTTATAAATGGCTGCTGCAAATAATCTTTACTCTCTGGGTGAGTCAGGAGGTTAATTTCCTGCAGTCCTTGTTTTTGTAGTTCCATTTAATGTATAGACATTGGGGGTTTTTTGCATTTGCCTATGCAATACCTATCATCAGGGCAATCAAATCAATGCAATTAGTCTTGGCTAACTTTTTTTAAAGTATTTTGAAAATTGTAATTCTTTATGGGCCTTAAGATAACATATCTTGTTATATCTACTGTAATGGAATACAATATAGTGGATGTAATCAGACAAAGCGTGCTGCTTTCTTGCTTAGTATTGTTTTAAGAAAGACAGGTTAAAATGCTCTCTCCAGTATCTTTTGATCACATCTATCAGTCCAAACTTGAGACTAAGGAGAGAATCCATGATTGCCACTAGAAAAAATGCCTCTTGCCTACTCAGGATTCCAGATTGTCACTGATCATTGGGTAGCACGTTCAGGATGAAACAATGGTGTAATGATGACACTAGGCAGACGTAGGGCGTGATCTTACTGAGTGCTTAGCATCCATGATTTTAATGGGAATTGCTAGTGATTGTCACCACTCAGGACAGGGCCCTTTGATTTCAATGGAGCAAGGATGATTAACCCCAGATGAAGATCTAGCCCAGACTTTGGGTAGAAGATTTCTGACCTGTGACCATTAGACTGGTTTTTAAGAGGATGGGGAAGTGGTGCTGTCCTTCTTAATTAGAATTCCAGCCTTTTCACTGGAGTGGGATTATCACCCTGTCCCTGAGCTAAAACTAGACATATCATTAAAGTTACTGTGAGCTCCTTTACCCAGGCACACAAGAGCACCATCATGCAGTTAAGGAGTGAGAATGGATGTTAAATTGACAGCTTTTATCTATCCATGGTTAAGTATGCGTATATAATATCCTTCCTTTCTGACCCTCATCAGCGATACCCACTTGTAAAGGGTGACCAGAATCGTTTGCTTCATTTTGTATGAATGATAATGGTGAGTGTAGTGAAGCGAAGGCTCACTGGCACAGCGCCTCCTGCTGGTCAGCTGTGAATTAGCTCTTTTTCCAACACAGAGTGCCCTCTCTAGGCTGGTGTCCTGTCTGCTGCTGGCACCATGTCCCTCCCAGAGCTGGTGCCATTTTCCTTGGGGTTCTGCCCCAGCAGTACCCCTACATGCAGGGTCTCCCTTCCCAGGGGAACCCCCAACCCTCTAAGTCCACCTTGCCTCAGTAGCTACTGCCAGTCACCATCTAGCCCCCACTCACTGGGGCAGACTGCAGTCTGTAATGGCTGCTCATAATTGGCAAGGGGTAGGACCTGGTGCCTTTGCCTAGCCTCAGGCTGCCTTTCTGCTGCCCCAGTACCTTTTGGCCTTAAAAAAGACCTGCAGTCAGGAGGAGAGGGGGGTTCAAGCTGGAGCTCCCCAGCTCCCTTTGCCCTTTTCCCCAGCACTGCTCTGCTTGAGGTACCTGGATCCCAGGCAGCTAGGTCCTTCTCTCTCTACTGCGAGAGAGAGACTCCTTTCAGCTCCTAGACCACAGCCCTCTTATAAGTGTGCTGGGCCCTGACTGAGCTGGTCACAGCTGTGGTCAGCTATTCGCTCAGCTGCTCTCACTGCTTTTCCCAGCCCTAGCCCTATCCATGGCAACTTCTATCCTCTGTTCTAGAGGAGTGGGGCAGCTGCCCCACTACAGTGAGGAAGAGACCTTTTTTGGTCTATTTTAAAAAATTAAGTGTAATGTTGTTAATTTGGGGGTCCCTGTAGGCCTTTTCTTTTAGACAGGGAGAAGCCCATCTTTGTCCAGGAAGTTACATGGCAGGGCTAGGGTCTGACACAGGTTGGAGGAGGCAGCAGAGACTACCTGAACATTACTCTGGCGGCTGATTCAGTGGGAGGGACAGCAGGAGACTTATTGTGGAAGTGGAAGAAGCTACAAGTTCAAAATCTCTGCAGCCAGATCTAATGGAGAAAAGAGAAGGAGGAATGTCTTTGTCTTAATACAAGTTGTAATGTTGAGTGCAGATGGTGCACTGGGGGCAAACAAATGCATTGAGTTGTCACTGAAAACATTTCATATATCCAGAGCTGCAAAGTTCTTGAATAAAGGAGTTTATTTGTAGGAGTACTATAAATGTGCTATCAAAAAAATGTAGCACCACATTTGTAGAGGAAAAGAGGAGCATTTCTCATCTTGCCGTAACATTTTAACATTATGTTGATGTAAAACTGCTACTAGACCATAAATCTCTGTAAGAAAGGAGCTTGTTATAGCAGCTGGGAAATAATAAATGTCAACATATAAAATAACAAGGCAATTATATTTAACAGTTTGTTGACACTGATTGGCAGAAATAGTGGCAGAGATTCTTAAGCCATAATGACTTATGGGTTCATTTTGGAAAGCATCATTTCAAAGACTCCTACTTGTCTCTTCAAATTATAGAGATAGCAATAATGAAGTTCCTACTCCTTGTAATAGAAATACACTGTGTACATGCTCAATGACTTATACACATATCTTTCTCCTTGGTAAGAGGTAATTGCGGCTGTGCCATGAAACCTCTACTTGATTTCACCTCACCACAAGAAACATTTTCTGTGAATCCTTTTAGAAGGGCCTCTGGCTCCAAGATGATCACTAATAATTCTTTTTTATTTAGTGATTCTTCTGGCTAAATTCATTGCTCATTTATGAGAGGCATTACCTGATATGGTAAAAGCCATGGAAAGGGGTGAAATACGAAAAGGTAAAACATTTAACATTATTTATTTTGAAGAGAAACATAAAAGATATGACAGAGGCATATATAATAAGGAAAGATAGAGGAAAAATTAATGAGGCCAAAGCCCAGAGGTGTTAGATTCTGTGACTTTAGAGTGCTTCATTATATAATAGTTGGCCAGATATGAAATTCAGATCTATATCTGTGTTTGGAGATAAGGGGCAGTTCAGAATCCAAAGTCTGGAGTATAGAGAACAGGGGATAGGTTTCATTAAATTGTTTTTATGCATTACCGAGGGTCTTGGCAGTGGGAGAGGGAAGCATGAATACACTTGTTATTATAAATTAAGTGGACAAGTACATTTTCCCTTTCCTTTGAAACATATAGGCATCCCGTAGCAGTCTTAGATAAGGCCATCATTTATCTGGTGCTGTAAGGAGATTCTTAATTCCTATTTAGTACGAAGCAGGCTAAATGAAGACACTGCAATGTACTCCTTCCCCAAACTTCCTAGAGTCTCTAACTTATTTTTTCCAGATCCTCTCCTGTAGGCTTTGTATTCTTTTGCTAAAGCAAATGGGTGATAGTGTCAGGAAATTCTGCAGTAAGCAGCTTTGCTTGTATAGGGATGAAAATATATTTATGTTCCTAATTCCTCCAAGGTGATAATATTATTCTGGGTTTTTTTCAGTAGTAATCACTCCTATTATAGATACAGATGGTTATAAAAAGAGATGTCCTTCCACTCTGGGAAGATTTTGAGGGGAAAAATAGCTTAACCTAATTTTTCTTCTGAAAATTTCTATTGAAATTTAATTGAAAAACTGAAAACTTACATTTTGTTTTTCATTTTTCTGACAAAAATAGATAAGTAAATATTTTGAGGAAAGGAGATACTTTCAGGGTGGGCAATATGAGAAACATTTTGAGGAAAACAGTTTCACCAGAAAACTTTCAACTAGCCCTAACTGAAGTAGTTAATTTTTGTAAAGCAATCCTCCAAAATTCACTCTCTTTTAAATAATGAACTTTGGAATCATCCATCGAATTGGAAAGACTTGTGGCTAAAGCACAGAACTGGAAATTAAGAGACCCAGGTTCTATTTCTAGTCTATAAAACTCTTTTGACAAGTAAGATAGGCCAATTTTTTTCTTGGTGTGATCTGGTTTTGTGTGTCTTAATTTTTTGTTAGCTAGCTTTGAAATTTCTCAAGCTGCTCCACCAAAATTAAAGGCTATCTTTGAAAACCCTGGGCCTCAGTTTTAACTATCGGCAAAAAGAATATAAAATTCACCTGTTTCAAAGGTGTAGGGTGAAGTTCAAAACTCTTGAGACCCTGAATGGTAGGTACAAAGTATTATTGTTTACTGTCCGGTTTGCAAAAATCTAATGTTACTGCAGTGAAATGGCAAGAGCCGTTAGGCATATACATGCTACAAAAATATTCATACAATTTTCTCTTGTAGGTGAGGCAGTTGTAGAACATTAACAACTACCATGTGATTTTATGGAGTGGGATATGCAGAAAAGCTTGCCATAGCACATGTTATGATGCCATTTAATTTTCCACAAATGGGAATATTATTACTTTCAAAGTTGAATTTGTCTTCTGCCTTCTAAAGTTGTCAGTATAGCACTGTTGATGCTAAAGATGTGAATAGCAACCCCTCCTACCTCCACAAAAATCCACATTGGACTAAATTATCACTAAACTAGGTAGGTGGCACAAGAGTGTATTAAGAGGAAGGTGCAAGAAACCTCTCTGCTATCTATAAGGTGCATGTGTGTGTGTCTCTCTCTGTGTGTATAATCTATATAATAAAATTCCAGGATAGTCACTATGAAGCCTAGAATATCTAAAATGTCAATGTTAAGTGATGGAAACAGCTACAAGCACAACTGAGAGCTCTTGTTCAGAATATCAACAGGTTCACTCACTCAGATACATTGTCTTTAGCATCCAGTTTTTAAGATCTCAGCCATTTTTGGCTTTACAAATTACACCTGTGCAACAGCAACGCATGCATCTATGCCATACCTAGAGTCTTGGACCATTGTGATATCAGAGGTAACTCAGGCATCGCCCTTACTCTACAGCTACTGTTCATGTGAAGAACTTAGAGTTGAGGCAGACTGAACAGCTAGTCGATTATTTGGCCTGTCATCCCTTTACTCCTAAGTGCCACAGTTCTTCAAAACCAGTGACAATACAGCCAATTCATAAAAAATAATTCCAAACACACAATCACTGCCGCATACAAATCTACACAAATCTCTTAGCACAACCTTTAAATGCACAACACAACCACCTACTCAATAACATATACAATAACTCCAGTCATACATAGCCCATCATCACAGCGCACATCTTTCTTTCACCACCAATGAACACACAACTATCTGAGCATAACACAACCCATACACAAATCAACACAGCTACCCATCAAAGACAACTAGCACACACAATAACCTCAATCATCATTCTGAAGCTTAGAATATCTGTTGAGTCAATGTGAAATGATGGAAATAACTATAAACTGATATCTAGCTGGACTATGCTAGATTTTCTCTAAATCCAATCATCACTGAGGTGTTCAGCCATGTAAGCATGCAGCGCCTCACCCTCAGCGCCTCCTGCTGGTCCTTCTGGGAATTAGCTTGGTCCAGCCCCTAGAGCACCCTCTTCTGGGTTTGGTCCCTCTCGTTACTGGCGCCGGTGACCCACCCCGAGTCCCGGTGCCCTCTTACCTCAGGTGCTGCACCCTGAAATACCTCCACCATCTTGGGGTCTCCCCTCCCCGGGGACCCCCCACCCCCTATCTCCACCTTGCCTCAGTCTAGGCAACTGCCAGTCACCACTTGCCCCCGCTCACTGGGGTAGACTTCAGTCTAATTGCCACTCATCACCGGCAAGGGGGGGGGGTTGGCCTGCTGCCTCTGCTTGCCCCAGGGCTGCCCCTGCAACCCCAGTATCCCTTGTGGAACCATCTACCAGGCCCTGCATCCTGGGGGTTTCCAGGCTGGAGCTCCCCCAGCTCCACTAGCCTAGCCCCAGCTCCGCTCCACTCCAGGTATCCTATCAGGTCTTCCCCAGCAGCCAGACCCATCTCCATCTGCCGTCAGAGGAGAATGTGTCTCTCAGGCCCCTGCCTCTCCATCCTTGTATAAGGGCTTGCCGGTCTGTTTGGGGCATGGCCACCCAGCTGAGCCTGCTCTCTAATCAGCCTGGGAGCTTGCTTGCTGCCATCCACAAGCCTTTCCTGGGCTGTTTTAACCCCTTCTATCTGAGAGCGGGTAACCACCCCGCTGCAAGCCTATTGCAGTTCAGCTTTTAAATTCTCAACCATTTTCTGTCTTTTTTACTCATGTGGCTTTACAAATGACACCCATGCAACAGGAATTAATCTATATAATAAGATTCCAGGATTGTCACTCTGTCAATCACTGCTAACCCAACAATGTCAATGTGAACCAATGGAAACAAATTACAAGCATGGCTGAGGGCTCTTTCTGTTTAGTATCACCAGGCTGATACTAAACACTGAGATTTGTGGTCCATTTCCTTCCAATTATTAAGGCATTTTAACTTTTTGAATTGCACCTGTATGAGAGCATGGGTTTGCAGGTATTAGTATTATATATATGTGTATAAATATGCATTTGTATTAGGCAAATATGTTTATATATATAGCCCTTGTCATTCACAGGACTGGAGTACCTCATAATTATTTAATGAATTTTACCCTTATAACATCCATATGAAGTAGGGAAGCATTATTTCTACTTTATGGATGAAGAACTAAGGCACAGGTTAGACCTGCCACTGGTCACCCAGCAAACCAACAGCTGAGTCATGAACTGAACCCAGATTTTATTTATTTATATTACAGTAGTTCCTATGTTCAGAAATCCCACCTGAGATCATGGCCCCATTGTGTTAGGCACTTTGTAAATACACCTCTACCTTGATATAATGAGGGCCTCGGGAGCCAAAAAATCGTACCGCAATATAGGTGAAACCACGTTATATCGAGGTAGAGGAGCGCACAGCCACACACCTCAGAGCACTCCTTCACTGCATTATATCAGAATTCGCCTTGTATCGGGCCGCATTATACAGGGGAAGAGGTGTATAGTGACAGTCCCTGATGTAAAGAACTTAGAGTCCAAATAGACTAAAAAAGGTGGGGGTTAGAAATAGAGGCATGGAGGGATGAAGTGATTTGTCCAAGGTAGGGTAGTGATGCAGCTAGGAAATGTACTAAGGCTTCCTGAGTCATTGTCCAGTGCTCTAGCCACTAGACCATCTTCCCACCCATTTACAACCGTAAGAAGGAAGACTAGTGACATTACTTGTGCCCAGAGAACACACAAACTGATGAGGGATTGTCCCACTACTGATGCTGACGTAAAACATAATTTCTGTTGTTAGCGGCTACTGAAGGATGCTTCTGCACTGCCCATCTATGCTGGGACTAAATCTTAAGGACATAAAATAGTCCTTGATTAAGAAAAATTAAATCAAGACCACCAGATAGTACCTTGAGAGTAAACAAGGCGCTTTAAGAACATATAATTCCATTGGCATTGTCTGTTCCAAATTACATTTCAGCAAGAGATTGCTTAGTAGAGAAAAATTCCCTTCAGTCCTCCCTGCCTTCCCTCCTCCTTTTTTTTATTTGAGAGAAATTAGATATTTCTTTAGGAGCACTCAGTCCTACTGAGTGTGGAATCAAATAATGCCTCTGCCAAATATATTGCTAGATTTCCTTTTTTACTTTGGCTTTTAAAGTTGATTCCTCCCTTTCCTATATATTCATGCTCAAGAGAGCTGTAATCAATGTAAGCAACTGACCATCTATTTCCCTTAATGTTTTCAGTTCAAATAATATCTATTTTATTTTTAATTGGTTGAAAAAGAAATTTTCTCAGCAACCTACATCTCATTGGAGAAATCGCTGATAATCACTTTGTCCAAAGACAGTCAAGTGCTCAGTATTAGTGATGAGCAATATAAAAATGCCTGTAATTTAATCCCATGGAATTAAACCTTGTTAATCTGTCATGTCTTTGAGATCCCTTCAACATTAGTCTAATTACAACATGAATTGCTAATTTGTAAAGATTGTCTGTGATCTGCCATCAGAGCTACTAAGCAGTTTAATTTTATTTGAGTAAGGGACAAGTGAGAAATTTCCTGAGCAAGTTATTTAGTTCTATCCTAATACTCCAGGGATCCACAGGCACACAGAGTCACTACATACCGAGTCCATTCTATTGTGCAGGAATAGAGGTGCATCATCTGCCTCCTTAGTTGCATGTTCCGTTTCCATAGGTCTTGCAGTGGCTCCACTGTTCATAGGAGGCAGGAAAGATTTGGCAGGGAAATGGCGAGATTGGAAGTACAGTGAGTAGGGCAGGGCATGCCCATTGTCCTCCTAGTAACACAGTCCAAGTAAGCAGTCCAAGGATCTGCACTGCTGGGGGCTGGGGGGAAGAGAGTTCCAGAGCTACTGGGACTCTACCCTAAATCTTGTGCCTTCCCCAGGCACCTCCTGCTGGATTTCCTTCTATATTTTCATGCCTAGTTCAGTATTAGCATTGTAAAGGACTGTCATAGGTATAATAGTCCATTTTCATCTCTTACCTTTGGGTCAAATTTAACATGTTAGTCTCATGTTAATCAATTATTACTTATTGTCTTCTACTATTCAGATTTTTCATAGGCAACACTCTCATACTCTGGGGTCAAACATAATTCTGAATAGAACAAAATATATTTATTCTACAGTTTGGGTCCTGCAAATTTCTTAGAATCCTGTTTTCATTGTTTCTGCAAGCCCCTTTGACTTAAACATCTTATCAGTGAGGAATTCAACAAACATGAGACCCAAACTCATGTATGGCACTTTGACTTCATGTTTTGTAACAGCTGACTCTTCAGTTTTCTCTGGTGTAGTTAAGGGATCATTAATTTCCATTTTTTCAGGCTTAGTATATTGCATACTGCCTATCATAACACTATCAGTGAGGATAGAGGCTTACTGAAACTAAAACAGCGTATCAATCTGGATACAATTTTAACACATTATTGTTAAGACATCTTGAATGGCAGATTGGCAAGAAAAAATACTTTAACTAGGGACATGAAAACCTGATTCAGGGTTAGTGAAATGTCTAAAACTTTTGAAAAGTTCTGGGATTTTTTAAAAGTCTTCTTGAGTTTCACTAAACTTTTAATCTCATAATATAAAATTATTTGTTTTTCAAAGGGAACTTTATTTTTTAAACAATTTCTAGTTAAATAAACATGAGCAAAAAACAATGATTCATATTTTAATGTAATTTTTGTTCTATATCAAGAAAAACTAGGGAAGAAAATAAATATTCAGCTGCCTAGAGCTTATACTTTACTAGGACCAAATGGAATTCAAGTTCATCTACCAGGGCTTAATTCTGCAAATATTTAATATCAGGGGTTGTTGGATTAATCAACAGTACGTTCATAGTTGAGTGTTTGCAGGATTAGGTCCTTTATCTAGAGCCCATAACTTTCAAGAGGAGTCTAAAGTTTGGAAAATGAGTTTTCTACCCCAAACATTAACGTTATGTCATCTACTTACTAAATCTGTCAGGTGGTTAAGTCTTTAGAGTGACTGAATGTTAGTTATTGGAGTGCATTAAAGCTGATTTTGTGAGTTTATGTCTCAAACTATCCATTTTTAAAATAACATAATTTTAAAATGTTTATAAATCCCTGTACAATTGTCTGACACTTTATCAGATCACCAATTTAGCACTACAACATATGGCATACAGTGAGAAATATCCCAGCAGCCCAGTCCTTATCAAAGGCGCTGATTGTTCTCCTTTTTAAAATTTATTCTGGTTTAGCCTGCCAACTGGGATCTAAGTGACATAATCTACACCATGGAGACTCTTTTGTGACTTCTGCCTGTACTGGATAATTTCATCTGTTCTATTAAGGATAAGTATATACCATTCAGCTTATGCAAAATATAAAAACCAAAATTAGTACAGCATTTCTCTTTTCTTTCCTCATTCAGTCAGAGAAGCTTTCATCAGCAGTCAGTTCAGGAAAACTCCATGAGGTCTATTGGCAAAGGGGCTCATTAATTTAAATCAGGAACATTCTGCACATTCACCTGATTGCACAGGGTACATGCTATTATAATACTGATAGGTCTTTGGCATGGTACTGCAAGTTATTATGTATTGCATGCTGTCTATCATAACACAATTGTGAGGAAAGCAGCTTACCTTAAGAGAAAAAAAATCGGTAATGGCCTGAATAAATTATGCCTAAACAATAAGCATGCATAGCCACTGAGCAAACAAAATCACATAATAAAATAATAATTTATAATAATATTTTACACTTATAGGACCTGAATTTCAAAACATTGCACTTGCCATTTTTGAGTAATATAGCCATGCTGAACTCATACTGATAAAATATTATATCTTACTATTATATAGTGTCTCTCACTCTTTACACCTCCTACCCCACACAAAAACACACACACACAAACAGGGCTAACATTTCAAGTAGGCTTGACTCCAGCTTCAGCTTGTTATATACTCAGATTTTCACATGAAAACACCTTGATCTGTATTTTCCAAACACAAACTTCTTAGCAGCACTGTTAATTAGTTTTAGATGTTTTAATTCTACCACCTGCATATGCAGATGTTATAAATCTATCATCATAGAGAGTAAGTCTATATATTGAAAAATTTGGCCCAGTATTTCCTCTTTATTGGCAAAGAAAATGAATTTTCTGTGTGAGTGTAACTGAGTCTAGGAATCCAATCCTACAAACCTTTCTCACCAAGCATTTCCTAGTCATGCACACCGAAGGCTAATTACAGGTTCTTTGTAGATCTCAAGATATTTGGTGTCATGTCTATGGAACTATTCATGGGAATAAAAGTTGAAGACAACATTCTCTTTTAGATATTTAGAGGTAAAGTACCAGATTCATTTTTGACAAACCTCTTGTGCCTTATTCATCATTTTGTCTCACTGGCAAACAAGCACACAACTCCTTCAACATGCTCTTCTATTTAACCATTCATGAAAAATTGTATTGGCATAAATAATAACATTTTAAGGGAAGATGACAGAAGATAAATTTGTTTTACCAGTCCAATAAAAAACTACACAGAAAAACTCAATTCCTTACTTAACAGTTTTAGTAAGATTTATTTTTATATTATTAAAAGTGATAGTTGTTTAAGACCTCGGTGTAGCAAAGCACATTAGCCCGTACATTGCTTTAGTACTTGAATAATTCCACTGAAGTCTCTGGGACTTCTCAAGGGGTTACAGTTATGCCCATGCTTAAGTGACTTCTTGTACTGTGGCCTAACAACTTTAACATTGGTTCTAAGTCTACTAGCAGGACACTTTGCTCTGTGTGATTATTACAGTAAGGTCATAATTGCACACAAAAAAAGCTTAAATCTTTTAGCTATGCTTATATTTAGTCATTTTCTTTTTCAGGAACTCTTGTTTCATGTCATAAAATTTACTCTTATTTAAATGCTTTTGTTGTATAGTTAATAGGAAAACCAACACAACAAGATCAGTTAGGTATATACATGCTACAAAAATATTCATACAATTTTCTCTTGTAGGTGAGGCAGTTGTAGAACATTAACAACTACCATGTGATTTTATGGAGTGGGATATGCAGAAAAGCTTGCCATAGTACGTGTTATGATGCCATTTAATTTTCCACAAATGGGAATATTATTACTTTCAAAGTTGAATTTGTCTTCTGCCTTCTAAAGTTGTCAGTATAGCACTGTTGATGCTAAAGATGTGAATAGCAACCCCTCCTACCTCCACAAAAATCCACATTGGACTAAATTATCACTAAACTAGGTAGGTGGCACAAGAGTGTATTAAGAGGAAGGTGCAAGAAACCTTCCTCTTAATAGGAAGCCTTAGCCACTCCAGACATCTTGCCAACTGCTCCACTCCACTCTGCCAGCCATCCTGTGAGCCGCTCCAGCCGTTCCATGAGCTGCTCCGCTCCACCAGCCACTCAGCAATATATCTTCACCCCCGCCCCCAGCATTTAACACAGTACACAGTGATTTCAGCTTTTAATAATTTCAGCTCTTTAGTGATTTCCACTCATAGTAGGGGAGCCTCAGTGCTGGTGCACATTTGGTCCAAAGTGAATTCAGCTCTGCAATCTATAACCAAACTCTTAATAGAATTAAAATTAGCTGTGCTATTACAGAGTGGCAGGGGGGAGGGAGAGCGCGTGCGTGCGTGCGTGCATGCGTGCGTGCATGCATGCATGCATGCAATTAGCATGCAAGGCCCATACCACAAGGTAGAAATGCCTGTCCCCAGCCTCTCTCAACTCACTCGGTTTTGGAACCCATGTCCCTTGCCTAGCGAGGGCTACTTAGTTGATAGCGAGTCCCTCCATCATAACAAAGACTGTTCCACTGTCCTTGATTCACATAACCAGGATAACAATACTTTATTCTTCCTGCCCCAATAACAGAGAAACTGGGGATCCCACATCAGAGAAAGTGACCATTTGGGCAAGCAGCGGGGTGGGTGTGCCCATGCAAATGACATATGCCCATGAAGTCCTTTTCCACAACTGTCCACCAGATGTCAAGGTAGAGCTCATCCTGACTCTGTTTACACATGCACTAAAGCCCACATCTGGCTCTAAAATTATTCTTGTTTTTACTCAAACGTTGCAGGTCTGTAACTTCAAATAAATTAACCAGAAGACTGTTGTATTTTCCCAGGTGTTTTTCAGTAATTTCATACCATATGCAGTCATTTGTCTATAAACAATATATTTCAAAACCTAAACAGATTGCAGATATTCTGCTGAGGTAAAATGTAATCAATTATTTTTAACTCTTTTCCTCTGAGTTTGATGGAGGTGGGAGCTTTAGAGATGGACAAAACATCTTAGAAATAAAACTTAGAGTACCTGCTATTGCCAGACACAGAGAGAGAATTCAGTTTGAACTTTCACAAAAGCTAAAAGATTTTCTCTAAAAATTCTAGTTGTCTGTGAAAATATCCCAGAATTTAAAAACATAAAGGCAAAAAATCATACTTCACCTCTCTTTATCTCACTTCCCTCACACCCATCAGCTAAACTTCTATAATCACACAATATGAAGAAAATGAATAAAAATATTACTATTTTCTTTGAATGACATACACCACTGCACAAGCCCTGCATAATGGATGTAATGGATTCTTCAAGCTTTCAGCCCAACTAATTAGGTTTTTTTCTAAAAGGAAAACTTTGTACAGCAAATTTTTCAAGGGATGGTGTGACCGGAGGGAACCAGTTGAGGTCACTCAATGAGTGTGAACTGCAAAGAATGGGGCAGACAAACCCCAAAGCTGGTGGATAATTCAATACTTAGATTTATCAAGACAGCACTAAACAGCTTTTGTTATACACGTAGAAGAACATAAACAGCTTCTGTCAGACACATAGAAGAACATAAATTGTTGGGCAAAAGTCAACATGGTTTCTGCAAAGGGAAATCTTGTCTTACTAATCTATTAGAGTTCTTTGAAGGGGTCAATAAACATGTGGACAAGGGGGATCCAGTGGATATAGTGTACTTAGATTTCCAGAAAGCCTTTGACAAGGCCCATGATAAATTTTCAGACTGGAGAGAGGTAACAAGTTGTATTTCCCGAGCGTCAGACTTCGGACCAATCCTATTCAACTTATTCACAGATGATCTGGAGAAAGGTGGCAAAGTTTGCAGACGATACTAAATTGCTCAAGACATTTAAGACCAAAGCAGAATGTAAAGAACTTCAAAAAGATCTCACAATATGAAGTGATTGGGCAACAAAATGGTAAATGAAATTTAATGTGGATAAATGTAAAGTAATGAACATTGGAAAAAATAAACCCAGCTATACACACAATATGGTGAGGGCTAATTTAGCTACAACTAATCAGGAAAAAGACCTTGGAGTCATCATGGATAGTTCTCTGAAGATGTCCACGCAGTGAGCAGCAGCAGTCAAAAAAGCAAACAGGATGTTAGGAATCATTAAAAAAGGGATAGAAAATAAGACGGAGAGTATCTTATTGTCCTTATATAAATCCATGGTACACTCACACCTTGAATACTGCATACAGATGTGGTCTCCTGATCTCAAAAAAATATACTGGCATTGAAAAAGGTGTAGAAAAGGACAACTGAAATGATTAGGGGTTTCGAATGGGTCCCATATGAGGAGAGATTAAAGAGACTAGGACTTTTCAGCTTGGAAAAGAGGAGACTAAGCGGGGATATGATAGAGATATATAAAACCATGAGTGGTGTGTATAAAGTGAATAAAGAAAAGTTATTTATTTGTTCTCATAATATAAGAAGTAGGGGCTACCAAATTAAATTAATGGGCAGCAGGTTTAAAACAAATAAAAGGAAGTTCTTCACACAGCATACAGTTAACCTGTGGAACTCCTTGCCTGAGAAAATTCTGAAGGATAGGACTATAACAGGGTTTAAAAGAGAACTGGATAAATTCATAGAGGTTAAGTCCATTAATGGCTATTAGCCAGGATGGGTAAGGAATGGTGTCCCTAGCTCTGTTTGTCAGAGGGTGGAAATGGATGTCAGGAGAGAGATCACTTGATCATTACCTGTTCGGTTCACTCACTCCAGGGCACCTGGCATTGGCCACTGTCAGTAGACTGGATACTTGGCTGGATGGACCTTTGGTCTGACCCAGTATGGCCATTCTTATGTTCTTTTGTACCTTACTGGTTACTCAGAAGTTCAAACAACACAATTCCCTTGAAGTAACCCAGTCTCTGGTCTCCATTCACATACTCACATCAAAATGATGAAGATTTCTGAAAAAGAAAAGGTTCTACCAGTCCCAAAGGATTGGACACATTACCTCCCAGATATACCTAAATACCCGCATGCAGCCAATTTTTATTAACTAAACTAAAATTTATTAAAAAATAAAAGAGTGAGAGTATGGTTAAAAGATCAATATATATACAGACATGAGTTCAATTCTTTTGGTTCAGATATATAGCAGAGATGGTGAGCTTTGTAGTTGCAGAGAGTTCCTTTAGAATTTATTTAATGAGTTATAGTACAAAGTTCAATATTATTTCAGGGCGGTCCAGTCAGAACTGGGATCTCAGTCCTTGTGGCGTAGACTTCCCCTGCACGAAACTCAAGCAGAGCTGTGATAAATAGGATCAGGACCCAAGGGTCTTTTTATACAGTATTCTAGCACCCACTTTACCATGGGTAAACAACAGGTTTTTGATGTAACCTTCTGTTTTCTAACCACCACCAGTAATTAGTTACACAAATTAACATAGGACAATTTATTCATTAGGCAGTTTATAATAAACTTCAAAGAGACATATAAACAATGACATTACTTCACCTAAGATTCATCTAAATGTTAATATTCACTTTTGATCTCTCAAACCATAGCTATAGTGACAGACAGGAACTGTCTGTTTACATGGCTACTGGCTAAGAAACAGACAATTAGTATCACTTCTAACAATATAGGTTTGAATTTCAAAGTTCTAACCTATTTACCCTGAATGACCCTAATTACCATTCACACATCCTTTTAACATGACTTTAAAGGTGGGCTCTGGATCATTCAGCCTGCAAACTGCTTAACCCTTTCTGGCCATGAGTTATATTTCATATGAGATTCGTTGCAATTATATAACGGTGGTAGCAATAATGATTTGCATGGTTATATTTTAATTTGACAACATCACAGATGGGTAGGACAGAAACCTCTGTCAAGCCTACAGGCATCCTATGAGGTAGAATAGTTACCACATCCCCTATTTATACCTTTATAGTGGGGGTGGAGCACACTGTAAGAGCCTAACAAATAATATGAAGTGAGGGTGGGGGGCTCTTGCATAGTTGCTCAGCTTGTGCTTTGTAGTATAGTTGTCACAATAGGGTTAACTTGATTACTCGGGGTATTATAAGATGAAGCTATGTGCCACCCTTCCCTTAGTTCCTGGTTTAGTCAGTAGAAGTTTTCCCCCACTCTGTTGTGATGTATTTAAATAAACCTCCAAATTCCCAGTCCTGTGAGTAGACTTATTTTTGTTGCAATAAGCAACCCCTTTACAAAATGTTCTCCCCACCCCAACTCCAGCTGAGGATTTAGTGGGCCTTCTGTTCAAGCCTATTTGGATAGAGTGAGAATAGCTCCCAGGAAATGCATGTTTCAAGAATTAATGCTATGCTGGAAATTATTTGTATTTCAGCAGTGTGGAGACATCTGCAGGATCTTAGTAGTAGTCATGGATGTGGTACAGTGAGCTTATTTGCTTCCTGCAACAAGGAAGTCCTGAGACCTGGCACAGAATGCAACGGGGTGAACTTCACTGAGAGCTCAAATCCTGCTAGTCTTGCCCATGAAAACAGTCTCACCAGTCGGACCTACTTATGTGTGAGCCAAACAGAATTTGACCTAAGAATAAATCTTCAGTCTTTGTCTTCAATCAATATCTCTTATTGGGGTTTTAATTTTTTCTTTTTACAGCCTATTTTATTTTTATATTTGTACATAACAGAGATATGCAATGCAAAACAAAGTAATGGAGACCAGATACTGTTATAATGTTTGTTATTGTCTTCCAAGGCACATTTGATCCTTACCATCCTGCCCTTCTTGTTAGTACCAGGCCTAGATTGGTAGGTAATTCAGTTCATTTCAGTTCCAAGCAATCACTATTTTTATTAACTTGTTCATTAGTTCAAATTCTTTAACTAACAGCTGTGACAAAGCTCCAAGTCTGTACTTGTGCGTCCTGCGCTTCCTGGCAGATTTAGGGGCCTCAGAAACTCATCTAGGCCCCAGAGTGACCTCCCTTTCTCAGTATAATTGGCAAGAGTCACCACCTAGTGAGTTGCCTTCATCACAGGACAGTATGGAAGATGGAAAAAGTGGGGAGCCCGGGCCCGCCCTCTACTCCGGACTCCAGCCCAGGGACCCTAATAGTATCAGCTAAGATGGCTGACCTTTTAGGCACAAAACACAATACAATTCCCTGGGCTACTTCCCCACAGCAGTCCCTGCTTCTTCAAACTCCACTTCACCCTTACCTCAGGGCCTCCTTCCTTCAGTATATGTTGTCCTACACTCAGTCTCACCAACAGCATAACTTCCTTCCACAGCTCCTGACACCCACACCCACCTGACTAACTGGGAGGTTTTTATCTGGTTTCAGCCAGTCCCTGATTGGCTTCAGGTGTCCCAATTAGGCTAGCTGTTTCTACTCCTTTCTAGAAGGTTCTTAATTGGCCCCAGGTGTCTTGATTGGCCTGGAGTAGCCTTTGTTTGGCTATCCAGGGAACAAGGACCTGCACATCCGGAGACTAATATACCTGCCTTCCAGCACTCTCCTATATCCTTCTGGTCTGACTCCGTCACATATCCCTCCCCCCTGCTCAACACCAAGGGGTTGGGCAACTTGGGTCGACATACAGTGCACCCGTGATAAGCCATCTGCGTTGCTGTGGCGACTTCCGGCTCTGTGTTGTATGCGGAACTGAAAGGGTTGGAGGGATAAGAACCATCTAGTCACTCTTGCATTTTTCTCCTTGTTCCGCTGCATCCACTGAAGAGGGGCATGGTCAGTCACAAGAGTAAACTGTCTACCTAGCAGGTAGTATCGCAGTGTTTCCATGGCCCACTTAACGGCAAGGCATTCTCTCTCGACCACAGCATACTTCTGTTCCCTTGGGAGAAGTTTTCTACTCAGATAGAGGATTGGATGTTCTTCTTCCCCGGCCATCTGGGATAGGACAGCCCCTAGTCCAACTTCAGATGCGTCTGTCTGCAAGATGAACTCCTTAGTGAAGTCTGGAGCTATAAGTACAGGGTCACTGCAAAGGGCTGTCCTTAGATCTGTAAATGCCCTCTCTGCTGTGTCTGTCCATCGCACCATCTCAGGTCCCCGAGCTTTTATGAGATCAGTCAGGGCACTTGCCCTGGTGGCAAAATGGGGAATAAAGCGTCGATAGTACCCCACTACCCCCAAAAATGCCCGGACTTGTTTCTTGCGAACTGGTCGGGGCCAGTTTTGGATGGCCTCTAGTTTATTTAGTTGGGGTTTCACTACACCTCGTCCCACAATGTAGCCCAGATACTTCGCCTCCGTTAATCCTGTGGCACACTTTGCGGGGTTTGCGGTAAGGCCAGCATGCCTTAGGGTATCTAGGACAGCTTCAACCTTTTCCAAGTGGGTTTCCCAGTCTGCGGTATGAATAACCACATCATCCAGGTAGGCAGCTGCATAACTAGCATGGGGGCGCAATAGCTTATCCATAAGGCGCTGAAAGGTAGCTGGGGCCCCATGTAGACCGAATGGAAGGACTGTATATTGAAACAGTCCATCTGGGGTGGAGAAAGCGGTCTTCTCCTTTGCGTCTTCAGCAAGGGGGATCTGCCAGTACCCTTTAGTTAAGTCTAGAGTGGTCAGGAAGCTGGCATTTCCCAGTCGGTCCACTAACTCGTCTATCCGGGGTATAGGATATGCATCGAACTGGGACACCTCATTCAGCCGACGGAAATCATTGCAAAACCTTGTGGAGCCATCTGGTTTGGGTACTAGCACGATCGGGCTAGACCACTGACTGTGAGACTCTTCAATTACCCCTAAGTCCAACATTTTCTTTACTTCCGCTCTGATTTCTTCTCTTTTGGCCGCTGGCACCCGGTAAGGCCTCATCGTTACCTTGGCCCCGGGGTTTGTAATGATGTGGTGATATGTCTCAGTTGTTCGTCCTGGCCGAGATGAGAATACGTCTTGGTTCCGGTTGATCATCTCGACCACTTCCTCTCTTTGGGCTGGTGTTAAATCAGGAGACACCTTCACCTGCTCGGGGTTTTTGTTCTCCTGTAATGGGTCCTTTTGAGCAACTACACATGCTTCTTGGGTACGCCAGGGTTTTAGAAGATTGATGTGGTACACTTGTTCCTGTTTTCTACGTCCGGGTTGTCGTACCTTATAATTTACCTCTCCTATAGATTCAACTATTTCATAGGGCCCCTGCCACTGGGCCAAGAGTTTACTCTCTGCTGTGGGTACTAACACCATTACTCGGTCTCCGGGTTGGAACTGCCGAACCTTTGCTTGATGGTTGTAGTGTGTTTGTTGGGCTTTCTGGGCCTTCTCCAGGTGCTCTCGCATTATAGGGGTGACTCGGGTTATACGATCTCTCATTTGTAATACATGCTCCACTATATTCTTCCCTGTATTAGGCTCCTCTTCCCAAATTTCCCTAGCTATATCTAGTATGCCCCGGGGGTGGCGACCATATAATAGCTCGAAGGGAGAGAATCCAGTGGAGGCTTGAGGAACTTCCCGGATGGCAAACATAAGGTAGGGCAACAGGGTATCCCAGTCTTTTCCATCCCTACTTACCACCTTTTTGATCATGGCCTTGAGGGTCTGGTTGAATCTTTCTACCAGGCCGTCGGTCTGCGGGTGGTAAACTGAGGTTCGCAGAGTCTGGACATGGAGCAGAGAGCAGAGGTCCTTCATCAGTTTTGACATGAAAGGCGTTCCTTGGTCCGTTAGAATCTCTTTCGGTAGCCCAACTCGTGCAAAAATTTCCACCAATGCCTTTGCTATGGACTTGGAGGCTGTATTTCGTAGGGGAATGGCCTCTGGATACCTGGTTGCATAGTCCAAGACGACAAGCACATATTGGTGACCTCGAGTTGTCTTCTCTAGAGGCCCCACCAGGTCCATGGCCACCCGCTCAAAAGGGATCTCAATTATTGGTAGAGGTATCAACGGAGCCCTTAGATGTGGTCGAGGGCTGTGTAACTGACACTCGGGGCAGGAGGCGCAGTACCGCCGGACATCCTCATGTACTCCTGGCCAGAAGAATCTGCGCAAGATTCGCGCTTGGGTCTTTTCTACCCCCAAGTGTCCCCCAAAGAGGTGACTGTGGGCGAGACTTAGTATTGCCCTCTGATGTTTTTGGGGTACCAGGAGCTGGTTTACTACCTCTTCCTGTATTTGAACCACCCTGTACAGGAGGTTCTTCTTGATCATGAAATAGGGCGCTGGCCCTCGGGCCTTACCCTCCACAGGCTCCCCATCTATCTCAGCCACCTCTCTTCTGACATTATCATATCTGGGATCTTCTGCCTGGTCTTGCCCGAAAGTCTCTCTTCCAGGACCTATCGACCCAAACTCTGAGGAACTGGTCTCTGCCTCCTCAGTCACTTCGGTGACATTAGGGTTGAGACTGGATTCTGTTTCCTCCTCCTCCTCTCTGGGGGTCTCTTTCTCAGTTCCCTGTGCCCTTCGGCCTACCAAGGCCATGTTCTGACCCTGAAGCAGAATCCGAGTGCCCAAAGCCTTTGCTGCCCTTCTTTCTTTCTTGGTTTTTCTGCCCTTCCCAGAGGCGGAGAACAATTCGGGAGATATTTCAGCAAAGAAAGGAGGGTGATTTTCTGTTAGGGATGACTCCTTAACTTCAGAGTCTTCTCGTCTGTCCTCTCCCTCTGGTGGGAGCAAATTTCCAAATCCTGGGAAATCCCTTCCAATGAGCACTGGGTATGGGAGTTTTGGGACCACTCCTGCTTTTACCCCAGTGATGGTTCCCTGGATTTCAATCCTTACTGGGATGACAGGATAGTAGCTAACAGTCCCATGTACACAGGTTACTCCCGTACGCTTAGCCTGTAATAACTGGCTGCGTTTCACTAGTTTTCCTGAAATCAGGGTGACAGCACTACCTGAATCAATGAGTGCCATAGTTTCTACCCCATTCAGTTTCACTGGTTTTGTATATTGGTGTGGGGTGACTGCAACCCCGACTAGATTGATTAGGGTGCATGGGTCTGCCCAATCCCCAAGGTTACACTGCATGGGCTCCTCAGTGCTGGGACATTGTGCCGCTAGGTGTCCCCATTCTCCACATGCATAACATCTATAAGAGGCTTTAGTTGCTCCTTTGTCTCTTGGGTTAGGGGTCTTTACCCCATGGTTCCCCCACTTCTGGGTTCCCGGCTGTTCTGTGGCCACTACCTTCTTCCACCTGGGGCTCCCCGGATGCTTGGTTATCTGGCCTTCCTGGGTCAGGCCCAGATACTTCTTTTGGGAGAGGGCTTCTCTGGGTAGTTGGGACAGCTCTCGGGTCGCAATCCACCTCTCTACCAATGTGATCACCCCGTCATAGGTGGCAGGGTCATTCTGGCCCACCCATGCACGAAGATATGGAGGCAATCCCCTCATATAGTGGTCTATGACCAAAGTTTCCAACATTTCCTCTGGGCTGCAGACCTCGGGTCGTAACCACTTCCGTGCGAGGTGGATAAGGTCGAATAATTGGGACCTCGGAGGCTTACCCTCCTTGTACTTCCACTCATGGTATCTCTGTGCCTGTACTGCTGTTGTTACCCCTAATCGTGCCAGGATCTCTGCTTTCAGCTGAGGGTAGTCCATGGCAGCTTCAGCGGGCATGTCCTGATAAGCTTTTTGTGCTTCTCCGTATAAGAAGGGAGCGAGGATGCTAGCCCACTGATCCTGGGGCCAGGCCTCTCGCAAGGCAGCCCTTTCAAAGGAGAGGAGATAAGCCTCTATGTCGTCATTAGCTGTCATCTTTGGCAGACAACCAGCAGCCCTCCATACTCGCGACCCCTCAGATCCTTGGTTTTTGGTGGTGAGGACTTTCAGTTGTTGTACCACGTCCCGCAAGAGGGCTCGATCCTGAGAGGCCTGCTCCATCAATAATTGGTTAGTCCCTTGTTGTACCCGCAGGGACTCCTGTTGTGCCATAGCCTGGGCTCGGGTGGCCTCCTGCTGGGCTGCAGTGGCTTGCAACAGTGCTTTTATTATGTCCTCCATTGTGGTGAGAACACCCCAAACCTGGTGCACTTTTTTTTGTTTGTTTTTTAAACCTCTCCCTTTCTTCTGCCGCGCAGTGAACAGTAAGTCAGAAAATCCCACCCCTGACACCAGTTGTGACAAAGCTCCAAGTCTGTACTTGTGGGTCCTGCGCTTCCTGGCAGATTTAGGGGCCTCAGAAACTCATCTAGGCCCCAGAGTGACCTCCCTTTCTCAGTATAATTGGCAAGAGTCACCACCTAGTGAGTTGCCTTCATCACAGGACAGTATGGAAGATGGAAAAAGGGGGGAGCCCGGGCCCGCCCTCTACTCTGGACTCCAGCCCAGGGACCCTAATAGTATCAGCTAAGATGGCTGACCTTTTAGGCACAAAACACAATACAATTCCCTGGGCTACTTCCCCACAGCAGTCCCTGCTTCTTCAAACTCCACTTCACCCTTACCTCAGGGCCTCCTTCCTTCAGTATGATATGTTGTCCTACACTCAGTCTCACCAACAGCATAACTTCCTTCCACAGCTCCTGACACCCACACCCACCTGACTAACTGGGAGGTTTTTATCTGGTTTCAGCCAGTCCCTGATTGGCTTCAGGTGTCCCAATTAGGCTAACTGTTTCTACTCCTTTCTAGAAGGTTCTTAATTGGCCCCAGGTGTCTTGGTTGGCCTGGAGTAGCCTTTGTTTGGCTATCCAGGGAACAAGGACCTGCACATCCGGAGACTAATATACCTGCCTTCCAGCACTCTCCTATATCCTTCTGGTCTGACTCCGTCACACAGCTTACACCATATTTAGATACCTCAGAGTTCCGTATTAGAACTTATATTGCTTAATATATTGATTAATAATCCACAAAAGGACTTTGCAGATGGGTGACAAAGTGTTTAGTATAGCTTGATCTAGGGGAAACTGGGAGGAATGGTAGTGCTATGGCTGAAGGTTGTGGTCACCTTTCTTTTTCCTTCTCATTGGATTACTGCATCAGTAACAGGGCTTTGGATGGATTGGTCTTGTTTGTGAAACTCCTTTATTCAACATACCTCATACCTCAGTATTTTGTGTATCTACCAAACGCAGTTATTGGGTAAAATCCTGCTCATACAGCAATAGTCCATAGATGCTGATCAACCATTCTCAGTACAGAAATCTTACTCCATGTCTTGAGGTTAGAATATGTGCAAATGTATGTAGACAAGGAACTTTTTGATGTTTTAGCTGCCTCTTATCTGCTGCCTCTGCCTTCTCTTCTCTTCACTGCCACTCATACAAAGCCAGTGATTTTGAAAACAATCTCCTAGTGCAGTGTCTCCCTGCCTCCCAACAACTCCATTTACAAAACCACAAAGCGAGTATATATGGTAGTGGCCATGAGAGCATGTCCAGAACAAATGAACTTATTTGCACATGAATAGTCTCATCCATATATGAATGCTATTATTTGCATGAATAAAAGCTCTTCCCTTATACCCATTTGAAAAAAAGGCACACACATTTTTGCAGAAATGCAAACTAATAAGGTACAAGCATACTCAGACTGAATCACTGGTCAGATTTAATAAACACATTAAAGGAAAACTTTCTCCCTATTCACCAACCTTTAACAGCCCTTATAGGCATGCACAAAACTCACATTCCTTTTACGATATCAGCAAAGAGGGCAGGATTTTAAGAAAGAATATATCCTTCTCCTATCCAAATTGAACCTACAGTTTTATAATGTGGATCTCCATAATCAAAACTGATAAATTCCAGGTCAGAATCAGAAAGCAGGTATTCAGATCTATCTCGCAGGTATGGAAGTAAAATCCATCTCCTATGGTAAAACATGAATAAGTAATGAAAAGAATGAAAAAAAGAGCACTTTATTCCATTGTTAACCAACCTGCAGACTTCAACTGGAGTGATAACATGGAGGAGGGAAATTGTGCTTGCTATATCACATGCAAATTTCGGCATGTATATATTGAAAATTAGAACAATTTTTTTTAGGTGTTGCTCTGCCTTGAATGTTCATGAACTGTTTTTCTCTTTATTACTGAATAAGGGTGTGTGTGAGAGAGGTATTTAAGGCTCTATGTGGCTAACATTGCTGTATTGTTAGGTTTCAGAATATTCCTCTGACAGGCCTATCATTATGAGTAGGCAGAGGAGGGACAAATATTCTTTTTAACTATAGTCCTGGAAAAGTAAATAGGTAGTTTTTGACAATGTGATTGTGTATATATATATATATATACATATATATACACAGTAGCATTTTATGTATTATTGCTAATTATGATCTTCCTCTCTTGTCCTCTGCAACAATTCAAAATGACGAGCCTAGGATAAAAGGGATGCCTCTCAGATAACATTTGAGGAGCAGCAGTGATATTGAGGGGAGGGGACTGTTATTAGAACGAAAGGATCACTCTATTTCTAATCAATAGAGAAAAAAAATCTGCCTGTTTAAAAAATGAGACTTCCAACAAACATAAGCAAGTCCAGAAAGAGCTCTTTCTCCTTCTGTTCATGAGGCACTGAACAATGTTAAGGGTGCATTATAACTACACTCTTGTAGGTGACCTGGAGGCAGTATGTGAAGGAGATACAGGGAGCCTCTTCCTCCTTCATGGCTCCCATGCAGTTGTCTATTTAGGGGAAGAGGTGGCTAGCACTGCCAACAGCAGTTCCTGCCTTATAAGGAAGGAGTTTCCACAGGCCACTGTGGCTATAT
Organism: Dermatemys mawii; assembly: GCA_007922305.1. Lineage (NCBI taxonomy): Eukaryota > Metazoa > Chordata > Testudines > Dermatemydidae > Dermatemys > Dermatemys mawii. The sequence continues at coordinate 19,543,373 of ML677333.1, read as the reverse complement.
CCCTTTCCTCCATTTACTAAGTGATAGCAGGATAGTTATGCTGGTGGGAGCAGCTTTTACATATTTTCTACAGGGTCCTTGGACACAACAGCCTCCCTGGGATTTTTCAAGGCATTACAGAGATATCAGTAGCTGAAACTGCAGAACTGGAATTATTTTACAAACTTGACACCATCGAATTAGGCGTGAATAAAGACTGGGAGTGGCTGGGTCACTACAAAAAGTAATTTTCCCTCTATTGATACTCACACCTTCTTGTTAACTGTTGGGAATGGGCCACATCCACCCTAATTGAATTGGCCTCATTAGCACTGAACCTCCCGCCCCCACGACAACTTGGTAAGGCAACTCCCATCTTTTCATGTGCTGTATGTTTATACCTGCCTACTGTATTTTTCACTGCATGCATCTGAGGAAGTGGATTATATCCCTTGAAAGCTTATGCCCAAATAAATTTGTTAGTCTCTAAGATGCCACAAGGACTCTTTGTTGTTTTAGCTGAAAAGTGTAATTTGTGAGTGAAAAAGCTTCAAATGGCTGAGAAATTACAAATGGGATGTTAGACTACAATTCCCATGATGGTTATGTTGTTATGTTGGGTAGTTATGTTGATTTGTCTTTTGGGGGGATTGTACCAGGAGATTTGTGTGGCTGATTAATCGGATGTTTGTACTGCCATGAGAGGCTATGTGTATTTGGGGTTATAAATCCTTGGTACACCCACACCTTGAATACCGAGTGCATATGTGGATGCCTCATCTCAAAAAAGATATATTAGAATTGGAAAAGGTTCAGAAAAGATCAACAAAAATAATAGGGGTATGGAATGGTTCTGTATGAGGATAGATAAATAAGACTGGGACTTTTTAGCTTTGAAAAGAGACAACTAAGGGGGATATGATAGAGGTCTGTAAAATCATGACTGGCGTGGAATAAGTAAATAGGGAAGTGCTATTTACTCCTCATAACACAAGAACTAGAAGTCATCAAATGCAATTAATAGGTAGCAGGCTTAAAACAAACAAAAGGAAATATTTCTTCACACAACGCACAGTCAACCTGTGGAACTCTTTGCCAGAGGATGTTGTGAAGGCCAAGACCATAACAGTGTTCAAAAAAGAACTCACTGATGGAGGATAGGTCATAATGGGCAGGGATTTTGTCCTTAGCCTCTGTTTGGCAGAAGCTGCGTTTGGGTGACACGGGATGGATGACTTGATGATTACTTGGTCTGTTCATTCTTTCCGAGGTATCTGGCATTGGCCATTGTCAGAAGACAGGATACTGGGCTAGACGAAGCTTTGGTCTGACTCAGTATGACCACTCTTATGTTTCTATTGTGTATGTTGGTTGGGTTACTGTGTAGATTTGTGTCTTGGGGGCAGATGGGCAGGGTTGTTGGGAGAAATGTTGTGTCAGTGATGAACGAGGATTTTGTGCTGTGGTGAGGAGTTGTGTATGTTTGAATGTAGCAGGGTGGCTACCCCGCTCCTGTCCACAAGGGGTTAAAGCCAGCCCTGGGAGAGGGCTGGGGCTGCAAGTTCAGAGGCTAGGCTCATTGAGAAGGGGCTGGGGGCTGAAAAAAGAAGCCCAGGCTGAGTTGAAAGGAGGCTCAGCTGGGTGGCCATGCCCCAGACAGACCAGCAGGCCCTTCCTTATAAAAGGACTGAGAAGCAGGGGCCTGAGAGACAGTCTCCTCTAGCTGTGGAGGAAGACAGGCCTGGCTGTCAAAACCCCGTGATGTTGTATCTGGTGATGTTCTGAACAAAAAGAGCCCTCATGTGTAGCTGCTTCCATCACTTCACACAGACTCAACAGACATTTTAGGCTTCAGAGTGACACACACAATTCCATTCCTACAATAAATTCCTGGATTATAGCCACTGTTTTGATGGCATACCTTCTCCATGCCATGGTGCATTTGTGCCCCTAGGAGGCACAGTTTGGTCTTATATCTGTAGTGAAGCAAAACTATCAATGTCATATTAGCTGGTACTGAGAAAGCAGGGTCAGGGGTCAGAACTGGAGCAATACATAATAACTTCAACTGTGACTTTGTTCTACTCTGGTACAAATAGAAAGCATTTAAAATGAAGATACAAGCAAGCATAGCCTGTGGTATAATAAATTGAAAATGAAAAGCCTCATCTCTTTGCATTTATTTCTAAAGAAGCAAAAAAGAACAACCAAAGTTTATCACTTTGTTTTACATCCCTTTATTGATGTGGCCATGAACAAAAATAAATGATGAAGCTGGAAAGCTGGGACTGATTAGATGTGGTGTTGACCGCCTTCAGCTTTCACTTATTTTAGTGGGCAATTGAGCATGCTCAGGACCTCCCAGAATCAGACCTGTGGTAAATAAGTCAGTAGTGCATTGCCAGCTTTGAACTTAGTCAGGGTAAGGATATTGTATGCAAATCAGGCCTTCACTAATTAACTACATTAAAATTTTTATTGTAGAAAAGCTTAATTCTACTTTTTAACATTAATTTGTCACACTGAAATAAAAAGCATATTATCAAGAGACTCCCATACAATGTAGAGCATAAAATAATTTTACAAAGTAATATTCCACTTGTATTGCTAAGGACTAAAAATTAACACAGCTAACTGCCTGCTGGTCATTCACCAGGAGCACGGAAGAGCGGAAAATATGAGGAAAGCAATTAGCATGCATGCAGGAAATGAAATCCTAATCAACCAAAATCTTATTTTCATTTGTTCCTCTTAGAAATTCTTTCCAAATGGAGAAAAGATACACATGAAAATCTAGCGTATTTTCCATAATTCAGCAGCTACAGATTGGTTAATGAAACTGGTTACTAAAACCATAACTAGGCAAATTCAGGGCCAGATTCTGACCTACACTTCAGTCATTTTGCACTGGAACCCCTCCACAAAGAAGGATTAATCTTATTAATCAAGGCATTAGTGGATCATGCTACCTGACAATTCCTGGGATAAATTTGGTAAAAAAGTAATACACAACATTTTAGCTTGTGATATGTCAGAGAACAAAAATTGGTTTGTTATTAATTTTTATACAAAACATTTGCAATGTTTGCACACCACTGACATGTATTTTGAGAGGCAAAACCAAACACACAATCAGTCCTTTGTCAATAACTCATTGTAAAAAAATCTGTTCCAAGTACAAATTTATTTTTACCCATTTAATGCCAGTGAGAGTTTGGAAAGTTGTGTAAAAGTATGATTTTTGAAAAACAGCCCACTCCTTACATTCATATTTTCTATAGACCCAGTCATGGAGTATTTACTCCATTAAAAAACAAAAACAACATAGATGTATTGATTCTAAGGCCAGATGACACCACTATGATCATCTAGTTTGATCTCCTGTACAACACAGACCAGAATTTTCTCCAGAACTTGGATTAAAGATGTCTTTTAGAAAGATATCTAATCATATTATAAAGACCCATGCAGGGGAGAGTCCACCACCATACCAAGTAAGCTGTTCCAATGATTAATCACTCTCACTGCTAGGAAACTATATCTTATTTCAAGGCTGAATTTGTGTAATTTTAACTTTCAGACACTGCATCTTGTTATGCCTTTGTCTGAAAGGCTGAAAAGCCACAACGATCAGCTATTCTTTCCATACATACATATCTTTACACAATGACTAATTCTTCCATTTACTTCACTAGGACTAAAGGAGAACGTCAGGATTGGCCTCCATGTGTCTGATAACTACAGCCCACATTAATTATTATTATTATTATTAGTATTATACATTGTCCTGTAATAATGACTACAAGTCTCACTCAGGTATCAGGACTCAGGCTAGGCACTGTACAGATGGTTCTTGTACTTACTTATACTGTAAATCCTTATCAATACGGTTGTTCACAAACACAGGTATGTGACTAAGTCATGTAATGTCCCAACATGTGCAAAATCCTTATTGTAGATGTGTAACTATGTGCACACACAACCTCAGTGTGTATGCACACTTTGGAAGATTTGCATGTCTCTGCAGTATGTGCACTCATTTGAAAATTTGGGCCTGTGATTTTACAGTTAGGATTTGTACATTTCCTTACAAAACACAAGCTCTCAATCTCTAAATAATTACAACGTAATGGAATGAGAGATACACAGAGAAAACCCATTCAAAGCCATACGAGGTATTGCTAACATGATGATATGCACTGTGTCCATAATATATTATATACCCACTGATCTCATTGACATCTTCATTAATACCACTAATTAAGTTGTTTCTATATATTGACTTTCTTCATTGACCTTAGCAAAATGTTAGCAACTCATTTAGAATCCTAGTAGACCATAAATTCAATGGCTGAGTAATTTGTTCAAGCTGTCTGACATTATTGCTTGACATTATTGCTCAGTGTATGTATGTTACATAACAAGGTATCTATATTCAGAACAAATACTAATCAAATAGTAAAGGCATTTTTGGCAGTATACTTAGAATCTTAAAGATTTATGTCAACAAGATGAATTTTATAATTCTTGCTTACATGGTATTTAGACGCTAAGTTGATTAACAGATTTTATTTCTACTGCAGTAGATTTTTTAAGTCCCTGCTCAGTGCTTTTTATTTCCCTTTGGCTTTAACTAATTGAAGATAATTGTTCCACATATGCCACTCACAGCATTAGAAATAAAATCTCCCAGAGAGGAGGAAAGAGTCCTTAATTGTTGGAGTTTTGTTTTGATTTTGCTCTACGTCATTTGTGGCTCTGAACTGTATGGGAGTTTTTCCAAAGTCTTACAGGGTGAAATTTACTGTCAAAATAATAATAAAAAAGTATTTCTGGTTTCCAAAATTTACTGGCCCACTTAACTGATACACTATCAATCACTGAGAACATTGAATTTGTCAAGATATATGTGAAGATATACTCAAAGCAGGAGTGTGAGGGTATAAGGGGTAACAATCATTTGGGGTCAGAGGCCTGCAGCTGGCTGTCTGGCAGACTAGCTCCTGCTCCTCAGGAGGAGCTGGAAATTATTTAACTGATCCTTATAAAAAAGGCAGCAGGAAATGGAGGACAGGACTGCAATACTTTCCAGAAAGCTGAGGGACCAAGGTCTATGCTCCCAATGGACTAATGTGGGAGCTACTGCACAGAAGAATTGCTCTAGGAACTAACAGACAGAAGGCACACTGTGTGAAATCTTTAATTGCTGAGGCTTTGAGGTAAGACTCAGGAAATTTTGGTTACTGAAGTCAGTGGTATAAAGGACGTATGTGGGGAAGGTACTACTCAGCTTGTATAGACTTTGCATGTTTATTATTTATTGTTTGTTAAGAGGGCATAAAATAAAACAACCAACCGTGCTGGAAACTGCTTCCCTGGAATCCCTGAGAGAGTGCAGACAGAATTAACCAAGGAGGGAGTTGACTCAGCCAGAGCAAAGCCTGATCTGATAGGCCCCAATCATTTTACAACATGCTTTAAGGTAGGCCCCAAACATTTTACAAAGGGTTATTACAGACTTGAATTAGAATGGCTTTCAATTTGAAAACATAGTGCTTAGCAAATTGTAGTTACTTTCTTGATTACTTGGAAGTTCACCACAGTCATACAAACAGATTCTTCAAAAAAAGACTTATTTTTATATGCTATCCAAAGTGATATTAGTTCTGTATCTGCTTTTCTTTTTAGAAAACTGCAGTATTTATTGCATCTTAACATAATGCTGATTGCTGGAAAATATAAACAGTCGTGCAGCTCTTTGTCACTAACCTACTACCTAACCAGGGTTGAGTGGTATTAGCATTCGTAAGCAAGCTGTTTAGTCAGGAAAACAGAGTAGAGATGGAAATTAGTAAGAGGAAGTGAAAATAAAGAGGGGTCTGCATTCCAGAAAGAGAGATCTTGAAGCAGAGAATGATCTTCCAGTAAAACATTAAGGGAAGGAGCAGCGAGAGAGATAACCAGCAGCACAAAATAAGAGAGAGCATGAGAATACACACAGATAGGGAGGGGAGAGGCCACTTCCCTGCACTATTACTAGAAGTTTGATTAACAAAGGCAAGAAAATATCTCCTCAATTATCACCAAGTGTTCCCCACTTCCCACTTGATTTTAAGATCAGAAATAGAAGATCTGGGTATGAGGACCATATAAGTACATGGATAGATAGGAATTCAGAGGACTTAAAATCCTACGAGTGGCTGTACTATCCAACGAATATTTCTTCTCAACTCTTCCCTGCTTCCCCTTTCCCCTAATGTGTCCTATACACTGTGCCAGTATGATGTGGAAAATTCTCTGCTTCTCAGACAGAAAATGCTTCTCAGTTATAAAATATTTAATGTTATGCAGCAAGAGAAGCTCATGTTTCAAGAATGTCATATCTATTTAACCTGATCTTCATATCTTGGATATTCTATAGGCAGTTGAACCAGACAGACATGTTAAGTGACACAATGAATTTAAGCAGCATATACTTTGAGTTTCTTTCCTTTTTGCCACCAGCTTCACATTTTCTCAAGACGTAACAAGTTATCCTGTTGAACAGTGTTAACGGAATTGAAATTTTGAAAGCTAAAGCTGTACAATGTCAGTTGCCTTACCCGGCCCAGTGCTAACAGGGGAATTTCAGGCTCAGATGTTGGTTGTCATTATGTTGAAATGGTCAAGTCTAGTAAAATACTAATGTTCTTTTCATTTATAAGTAGAAATAGAATACAATTATTCAGAATCTCGTCTGTAATAAAGACGCAGCACACAAAGCCCTGGCAGGAGAAAGGGCCTGGAGATGTCTTGTTTTTGTTTTGGTGGTGTCCCTGCCTGTTGTATCTATCTGTTCTTTTACAGTTGGATTGTAAACATCTTGACTTTTTGTTAAGTTTGTTTGCACAGCACCTTGTACAGTGGAACCCTAGCATGTAATTGAGGATCTAGAGACACTACACTATTACAAATAATTATTGATAATTTAAAGTTTCTCTGAAGAAATATTCTTTGACTAATCTAGAAGTGCACTGATGTTGCTAAAGGAAGTGCCCCACCTACCATTCTTCAGTTATAAGGAAGTTGTTACAATGTGAAGCCTTGGTGAAGGGGGCAGAAGAAAAGACCTTCACTAAGACCTCACCCTATATTTGTTGTGTAGTGGGAGTTCCAGGTGTGTAAACACTCCAGGATTTGTGTAGTAGAACAGCCCCTAAAATAGGCTATATTTCATATCGTATTCATTTTACATAAACCACGGACAATTGCAATCATCAAAGAAGTGGATGGGGTAGGAACCTGTATTGTATGGATAGTTTTACGCTCTAGTTGTTGCTTATGTTGGTAATACTGTGAACATTTCTGCTCAGCTGTACTGAAAGAGAAGAGTTTAGCTCTCAATGTAGCCCTGAAACCCCTTCTTTTCTAAAGATAAGGTTTTGTAATCTGTTTGTTTTTTTAATTCTATCTTCAGAAAAAAAAATCCTCAGATTACCGGTGCTTTTAACTTTCATGTCTGCAGTTCCTTTTTCAATGAGAAGAGGATGCTTTTTTTTAAAAAAAGAAAAGCAAACCAGCATCATATGCTCCATCATAATAAACATAAACAGATATCTTTTTGGCAGCCACTTTTTCACTGACCTTTACCTTCATAATGTCACTGGAGGAAAAATACCATTGTATTTCAGTGGGATTTGGCACCAAACGCTCTAAGGCTCTTGAAAATCCTAATCACATTGTGCTAGTCACACTAAATACAGACTGTTTATATGTTTCCATCAATGTTCCTCACCTTCACACAAACTAATCTTTTTGTCAGAGGTGGTCTGTATATTAGTAGAAGCTGTCTCTTGTGAAAAGATTACAAAATACTTTGAATTTACAAAAGCCTGGCAATTTTGCTACTTCTGGAAGTTGGGAAAATATTTCTGGAAGTGTAACATCATACTTAGTTTTGAAAGTTAGAAATAAAAAAGCTTCCTTTATTTGTTGCACTGTCAGGAAAGACTGCTGTCCAGTGCCATACACCTGTGTGATTTATTCTATACAGGTACACCATAACATTTGGTTATTAAGAAGAGGAAGACTTTTCAGTGTTAGGATATTAACTTTGCTCTAATCCTATTTTGTGATTCCTCTTTCTTCTTAAAATTAATTTTCCCCCTGAAAAGAACATAAGTAGAAATGAATAGCATCCATTTCCAGGTTAATTTATTATCAAATTCAGGCATAATTCAGAATTTTATCGAGGCCTGTGATGTGACTGATGGAAATCTATCGGGTTAACCATTTGTAAACATAACTGTACCAGTAGCTATGGTATTTCATGTATGAAAGTGCATTTTATGGGAAGCAAGAATAGTTCATGCACTTTATCAAATGAGATTAGTAAATATCTTCCTCTGGAAGTGGGGTTTACAGCTATGGTTCTTGAAAGCCTTTTGAGAATCTCCTTCACTTAAAAATGCATAAATATGCATAATCTTTTTTCCATTAGGCTTGTATGACCTTCCTCTTTGTACATAAAAAAAGTGAATCATCTAGCAATAACAAGATTACAGCCATTTTATTAGAGCATGAATCAGAGGGGTAGCCGTGTTAGCCTGGAATTGCCTAAGTGAAAAAGAGTCCTGTGGCACCTTAAAGACTAACTAAAGTATTTAGAGCATAAGCTTTCGTGGGCTAATACCCACTTCGTCGGATGCATGCCAATGCATATGATTAACTAGATATAGAAATGCATATGATTAACTAGAGAAATTCTGGTAATTGAGAAATCATATTCAGTGACGGGGTGGGAATTATCATCATTAATGCCGTTTCAAAACATTTTACATTAGTCACTTAGACATGATTCTCTTCTCCCAAGCTATAGGAGAAGGCTCATGGTTCATATCTTTAAAAACCCTATTTTACAAAGCAATCTTCCAAATTCTTGCTGAGAGATTCTGAATAATCTTTTCCTCTATGCATGAAAGGACAACTTGGAAGACTTTTAAAACTTAGAGAAAAGATTGTTTGGAGCAGTAAAAAAAAATATTCTCACTGAAAAAAAATCTTTGGATCTATATATTTTTTTCAAATGTCTGAGATCAGAAAAGCATTAGGTTTGCTTACAATGTAAACCATGACCTCAGTGTGAGGAAAGGTGGCAATTGGGCCCTCTGTAAAATAGTTACACCATAATCACCTGCTTTTAAATTTATTTTATTTATACTAAAGTGTCACTGGAGTCTCCAATCAATATCTGGGTCTTGTTGTGCTAGGTACTGCACAAACCCATAATAAGAGGCAGTCCCAATCCTGGACAAGAGTCAAAGGAAAGGGAAACAGAAAGATGAGATGCCTTGTCCAAGGTTACACATAGCTCAATAGCAGAGATTAGACTAGAACACCATACTGCTGTTCCTTGTCCATATTGACAAGGCCCTGTTCCTTATCCATATTGAATGTTATCCTTTTTTTGTTTGTTTTTTGTTTTCTTTCTCATTTATATTTTGATTGAAAACTCCTTAATAAAAGCATAGAGAATGAAAAACATTTTGTTTTATTGAGATTTTCTGTCCCATGTTACTGAAGTACAAAACACTGAAAGTAAATATTTACCTATAGTTTTCATCACCCAGTGATATCTAAGATTGAATGTTCTAGGTATTCTAATAATTCCTAGTTCTTATATAGAGCTTTTCATCAGTAGATATCAAAGTACTTTACAAAGGCAATAAATATCATTATCCCTATTTTGCAGATAGGAAAACTAAGATATAGAGGTTACATAGCATGCCAGTGGTAGAGCGGGAAGTAAAACCCAATCTCCCACATCCTAATCCAGTTCTATCCCTAGACCTATTTCATATACCATAGTGCAGTAACTGTTGGGAAATCTAGCAAAAACCAAAGGTTACTAGCATGCTTTAAACTGAATGGAGAACTTAGTATACCTGAGATTCCCAGCTTCAGATCCTCTGTGGCCTGCCCCCAGGTCTTCCTAGTGAGTGATTTACACAACTCTTGCTTATGTTGCCTTGGGGAGTCACATATCCCCTCCAAGTGCAATATCTCATTATTTTCCACCCCAAACCAGGCAATCTATTAATTCTGGTTCCAAAGACACCTGATGGAGTGTTCATGAGGCCCCAGTCTGTCCCAGCGCTGGATCATCTGACCTTGCTTCCCTATGTACATCAGGCAGAGGTGCCTAGTAATTCCCCAACCCGATCTCTAGTTCAAAACCATCACATATCAGGCCTAAGAATTCTCACAGGTAAAGATAAGAGAAGGGTAAAGGCAAACACCCTCATAAGAAGTAGGAGACCCCCCTCTATACCCCTCCTCTAAAACTTGAAATCTAGCAAGACTCTGCACCTGGTATGGATATGTCAGGAGCTCACGGATAGCATGAACACATCTCACCAGTACCATGGGTCAGAAGCACCCTAAACTACAGAAAAGGCAAGACCAACCCTTTAACTAGCGAAGAAGTGATTGATGACTGCACCAACGGTATCATACCACAGTAAAAGAGAGACTCGACAGTAAGTCTGCACAAGTCTGCACTGCACAAGAAACCCTTCCCTCTTTCCTCAGATCTCTTACATCTGAGTATGCTATCCCTGGTGAGAGGTCTGTGTGTTACTCTCAGAACCTCTCTGTAGGGAGACACCCACACCATTTGCTGCTCATGTCTACCCTCCAAGGTATTAGAAGACATACAGTACCAACAGCTCCACTAGTGGAATCTGAGGATTTCTACTCCTCCAGTGAGCTCAAGGCTGGAGACAGTGGCCCCTCTGCCCATTCCAAGGCATATTATTAGCCCTGACAGTGATTTCCTGGGTACCTTTGGAATCTGCAAAATGTATTACCAAGCTCAGGACCAATGGTACTCTTCCGCATGGACACCATCTCCTTACCCTTATGACCCCAAACATTGGCTCAATTGAGTTTCTTGGGATCATTACTTCAAACAATCTGAGAGGCAATTCAGACAGAGGTCATCTCATTGAGAAGAGCCTCAGGTCCCACAGCAGTGTTATGAGGAGGAAAAGCAACCTGAGCAGACAACCCCACTCAGCCCTCCCGCAGCACTCTCATCCTCTTCTCTGGCTCCATCATCGCCACTGAAATAATACAAATAATTTGTAGACTTCCTGAGGAGGGTTGAGCAGAGGCTCAATTCTCTTGGAGAAAGTTCAGGACTTCACTCACAAGTTGTTGGACCTCCTCCAGACTACAGGCCGTAACAGAGTGGCATTTTCCATCAATAAAGCCATGTTGTGGCCAGCCAGACACTCTCACATACCCTGCCATGAGTGATTTGGAATTGGGTAATCGTGCTCACTGGTTAGAGCAGGAGTTGGTAGCCCATGGTCAGAGATGGAGTAAGAGGCCAAGGGTCAGAGCTGAGGTCAGAAGTTAGGAATTGAAGCCAAGGGTCGGACCCAGAGGCCAGATGCCAGAGCCAAAGGAACTCACAGGTAGGTCTGGGTTGAAGTGGGGATGAAAGCCATCATTCTCAAAGAATGGGCTACATTGGGTTGAGGTGTGGATTGCATCATTATACATGCATCCGATGAAGTGGGTATTAGTCCACAAAAACTTGTGCTTCAATACTTTTGTTAGTCTTTAAGGTGACACAGGACTCTTTGTCGCATTAACTCCTCACTTAACGTTGTAGTTATGTTCCTGAAAAATCCTACTTTAAGCGAAATGATGTTAAGCAAATCCAATTTCCCCATAAGTTGGGCAGGGGTTAGATTCCAGGGAATTTTTTTCAGCAGACAAAAGACTATATATACACACACACACTGTAAGTTTTAAACAAACAATTTAATACTGGTACATAGCAATGATGATTGTGAAGCTTGGTTGTAGTGGTGAAGTTAGAGGGTGGGATATTTCCCAAGGAATGCCTTACTGCTAAATGATGAACTAGCAATTGGCTGAGCCCTCAAGAGTTAACTCATTGTTAATGAAGCCTCACACTCTACAAGGCAGAAGGAATGAAGGAGGGGAGACAGCATAGCAGACGAAGACAGAGACACACCAGAGACATAACTTTATCCCCCCTCTTTTTCCCCGTCCCACGCAAGCAGGAGGCTCAGGGAACAGCTCCAAGGCAGAGGGCAGGAGAAGTATATGGCAATGGGGGAAGGACAGCTGAACTGCCAGCAATTGATAGACTAATGGATAGCCGCTGTGCAGGGAACTTACGAGCTGGGAGCGGGGAGCTGAAAGGGAGGCTGCCGGTCCACCCTAGTTCCAAGACCCCACCAGCTAGCTCCACCGGGCTGCTCTTCCTGCAAGCAGTGGACAAAGCAGGCGGCTATCAAACAGTGTTAGAATGGAACATTGCACAACTTTAAATGAGCATGTTCCCTAATTAACCAGCAATTGAACAATGAAACAATGATAATCGGGATGACTTTAAGTGAGGATTACTGTACATTAATTCAGCATAGCAAAGCAGGAGAGGTCAGTCATCCTGGTGGAAGCTCAAAAGCAGCAAAGAGACTTTTCCAAGATTTGATTGACTCTCTCCATTTGCCTGTTAGTCTGTGGGTGATAGGCAGATGAAGTGAGGGGATTGATGCCAAGGAGTAAAAGGAATTCCTGCCAGAATCGGGGGGTGAGATACATTTTTAAATGTAGGAAGTTCCTCTGTGTCCCCCTCTGTATCAAAGTCTCCTCTCAGAGGCTTTCAGTGTGAAGTAACAGAGGGGGGTCAAGGAAAGTGCTGCTTCATATAACTAAGGGAGGGGCCATGGCCACAAGGTACGAATGCCTCCCCTCTACTGTACTGCTAGAGAAAAGTCTTAGCTCCAGCACACTGTACGTGCACACATCTAAGTGGAATACATGTCTGCATCACATCTGAAAGAACCATAGTTACAATAGGTGATCATTTCTTCACATATAATGCTGCTATTTTCACTTTGCCATGACATTATTGATCAGCAAATTGAGTGTTTAAATACATCATAAGTGATACTTTGAACAAGCATTGCAATAGTGTATAGGGTGTGAACACAGGGCATTGTAGTGAGGTGCTGTGGTGCCCCACCACCCTGCGGAGGGACGAGCCTCCCCAGACACCAAAGTGGGTGAAGCTAGTGAGTCTTGTTCCCCCTCTGCCCCAGAGGTCATGGTGCAGGACAGGAAGTATAAAAGCCCAGCCCCAGAGCTCACTTGGGAGGCAGCCAACAGGGAGGCCAGATGCTGGTGACAGGGCTCATGACTGGGAAGCCCCAGCGGCCCGTGGTGAACCCGAGGAGTTGCCAGGCCTACCCTGCCCTCACTACCCAGAGGAGTTGCCAATTTTACCTCTTGCCAGCTACCCGGAGGAGTCGCCGAACCTGCCCCTCACTAGCGATGCTGAGGAGTCCGTGGTGCTGGAGCCCTCTGAGGACACCATCCTAACCCAAGTACCCTACGAGGGGGAATCTTGAAATAACCCAGGGGCAGATGACCCTAGTCCGACTACAACACTGCCAGAGCCAATGTCAGTGTGTTGTGGCCAGGATCCCCACTGACAGCAGCAGTTTTAAGAGTTTGTGACTAGGCAGATGAAGCTCCATAGAGCTGCTCTCCTTTGTATCAGCTCCACAGAGATTTTGCATTATAATATAAAGCAGATCCTCTCTCCCTGCTTTAGTTCCCACTCTGCTAATGGGAAGTTTAGATTCTGAGGTTGATTGGGAAGTAAAAGTGACATAGCTCTTCATGGAGGAGTGCTGTCATGCCAGAGCAAAGAAACCAAAGAGAATTGGGGAGACACTGTACCTTTGGCACAAATTAATTTGCCTACTGTGAAAGCTCTGTGATACACTGGCCCCTCAGGGCACCTCCAAGGTAAACTGCAAACCTTGCCCTCACAGCCCAGATAGAATAATTGTGAGGAATCTTTGTGTCCTGAAGCAGAGAGCATTAATTCTTGAGTTAACTTGGGCTTGGGGAATGTCTGTCTTTCCTCAACCTAAACTTTAAGTTGTGCTCAATTTGCTCCATTTTTTTGGGGTGGGGGTGGGGGAGATGAACTACTATCTTTAAGGTGTCAACAGTTTACTCTTCTTAAGTTCCTGTAGATTGCAAGCACCTAAAACAACAACAAAAAAAAAATCCCAACAGCTGCTGTCATAAGTGTGAAGTAGCCTAGAATTAGTGTTTACCTGTAAGGGGTTAAGCTAAAGGTAACCTGAGAGGTGGACAACTGACCAATGAGAAATTCCTCAGGAGACAAAGGATTTTGAGTTTCAGTTTCTCTCTGGGTCTCTCTCTGTTCACCTCGGCTATGGGATGAACACAGCTATGTCTTTCACTGTAACTATAGATTCTATCAAGTACTGTAGTCAGTAAGTTTACCTTCTTTTTATTACTTGGAGGGTTCTCAGTGGTGAGGGTTGGCTGGGTGCTTCTTGATATTGTAAGCTTCAGCAGAGATATCAACAGTGGGAGAAAGTTGCCTCAGGGGAGAGGTTTGGTTTCTGAATCCTTTTGTTGATTATGATAGATGCTGTTCTATTGATGGTTATAAGAGATTTATTCCTTTCTTCTTTTCTTTTATTAAAATCTTTCTTTTAAGACTTTGACTGCTTGTTTTCCATTGTGTAAGATCCTGGTTTTGGATCGGGCACGTCTCGCAGGAGCAGGCAAGGTTTGTTTGTTTTTTTCTCTCAAGCTTCCCAGGGAAGGAAGAAGTTTGGGGGGTTAGTGGAAAGGAAAAGAAGGGTCCCAAACTACCCTAAATTGAGTTTGGTGGTGGCAGCAGTTAGTTCCAGACACAGAATAAGTTGTGTTCTGGGGAGAAACATTTTAACCCAAGCTGTAAAATAAGCTTGGGGAGATTATTTCTTTTTTCATGTGGGTCCCCACATCTGTACCCTAGAGTTCAGAGTGGGGAGGCAATCCTGACAGCTGCCTTTTGTTGTAAATGGAAACAAAGATGATATTCTGAAATTGTAAAGCAGCAGTCCATACCTGTAGTCCCTGGAGTACTTGCTGATGGTCTATGGTCTGTTGGAATAGGCTGGTCTCTTATTCTTATTTCCAACTAATAAATTACAGTAGAAGCAGTTAAAATATATTGAGTACTTTCCTATTTTTACTTTTGATTGGAAATAACTGCTGCAGTCATGTGATTGGGCATGGGTGGAGTTGGTCACTGCAGCTGTTACTAGGAGGGGAAATAGTTCATGGGTAGGGGGAATATTTATATTAAAATGTGATCCCTGATCTTAAGTATTGGAGAAATTCAGAAGTTTACAGACACATAATTTTTTGGTATATGGTTCCCTATGATGGGACAGACTAGGCCCAGAGGCCCCCTGCTGGAGGCCTGAGAGTCCTGCCAGACTTGCAGGAAAAGAGTAGTAGAGGAATCCTCCAAACTGCATAGAGAGGCTGCATAGGACATGGCCAATCAGGAGGAAGCTGCAAGGGGCTAGCCAATCAGAGGATTGCATATAAAAGTAATTGCAGTGCAGAACAGAGTCAGTTGCTACTTGGAGCCTGAGGCATGAAGTGGTACTTCTAGTGGGCTGAAGGACTGCAGCACCTCGTACAGCTCAGTGCTGGCAGGGACCAAAAGAGTGAGAGAACTCTTGGCTGGCTGTTGGACATAGAAGAACCCTAACCTAAGGGTGAGCACTGCTGAAGGTTCGGGCCACGGAAAATTGGCCCAGGGAACTGAAAGCTGTTTAGTTAAATGGACATGGAAGCATGTGGCTGCTATTCTTAGGGTCTCTGGGCTGGGACCTGGAATAGTGGGCAGGCCTGGGTGCTCCTATAAGCCTGTAATTGGACAGTGGTAAACCCCCAGAAAGGGATCTGAGTTGTTAAGAGGCCCAGCTGCAGATCTGAGGCCAGACCAGACCAGACTGGGTGAATAATCTCCAGAGAGGAAGCCCAGAGGGCATGCCCCCTACCGGAGCCAAGAGCACTTAAAGAGTTTATTGGACTAATACCCCCAGAATGGGTCTGTTTGAGTTGTGTTCCATACAGACTGTATGTGACTGGCCAGAGGACTGAGTCACTAGAAATGTCCAGAGAAACTGCCACAGGCTGAAAGAGGTTCAGACACACACTCAAACAAGGAAGCACTTGTGAGAGTTGGGTGCCATCCCATTACACCCCCATTAAACTGTACACAGATTAAAAAAAGATGATTCTCTCTTTTTAATTAACAGTTCATTAGTGTTGTAAAATAAAAACACTTGCTGAAATTCATTATAATATTGAAGCCACCTAACAAAGATGTTTTGTTTCTCAGATGTTCCAGCAGATGTAAGAAGCAGAAGGTACAGTAGTACAGAAGTAAACATTTATCTGGGGATTGTGTCAGACATGCTTTAGTAAAAAATAAATGGCCAAACTGATCTATTTGTAGTAATAGTAGTACTTGCTATGGAGTTTAAATTACTTACCAGCCATGTATGATGGGGCAATACGGTGAGAGAAAAGCTTTTAGACAAGAGAAAAAAATAAGTTTTCAAGACTAGCTTTAAAGGCAGAAATCACAATTACAGCTGGACTAACGGTGAGAAAATTACTTAGCTCTGATTCAGCAAAATATTTAAGGATGTGCCTAACTTTAAGTGAGTAGAAATATGGACGTGCCTAAGTGACTTCCTGAAGCAGGGCTATATCAGCAAATTATTTGACCTGTTAAATGGAGGCTTGTTTTAAAAAAAAGTCACAGTATCTTTAACCAATTTCATGAAAGTAGTTAATGTTTTATATGAGTAAGGCACTGACATCTTCCTGCAATGCAACCAAGTGTAATCCAGCAAGTATAGTACAGGTCTCATTGTACTGGGAGAGAAGTGATGAGAGAGTGAGAGAGTCTCTATTTTATCTGTATTCGTTTATCTGAAAATGAAACTGCAAAAATCTTTCACTTGTGTCCTTGCAATAATTTTTCTTTAGCATATTCAGCATGAGTTATATTCCCCAGCAAGGAATATATTTGTTTCAATACTTTTTAACAGAGAAAAATAAAAGAGAACCTGGAAAAAGGAGACAATGAAAGAAGATACTGGGGCACTTAAACAGGAATGATCTACTGTAGCTGTACATGTATATGCCCTTTAAGGTTTTAAAAATCGCATCTCTCTGATGCAATATGTATCTGATTAGCAAAAAGGCAGAATTGTTTGTTGGATTTTTGCATCTCTATCAAATAACAAGGCTGTTTTTAACTTAGTAGTTAAAAACATAGCCTTACTATTTTATAGAGATTGCATGATCTGAACAGGAATCTAAAACTTGAAATAATGGATTAAGATTAAATAAAGCATAGGTTTAAGCCTATCAAATGGCTCAAAATAAATCCGAGGGCTCTTCAGTGGTGGACAGTGGGATTTTGAATTCTTTTGAACTCTCGATTTGTGTGATTTTCATATCAGATTCTCATGAATAAACTCACACTCAGACTTCTGTGAATACCAACATTCAAATTTCATTAGATCAATCTTTATTTCTGTTACACAATGTACTGTGGTGAAGTTTGATCTGAGCTTTGTACTGTTTATAATTTTTAATTTGTTTTACTTTGTCTTTTAAATTTGCATTTTACAGAAATATAGCCTTTCAAGGACAAAAACAAGTAGTACAATATATGTTCAAATATAATTCTTTTACAAAGATAGATGGCATTCCAATTGTTACTTTATTGGTTCTATCTTAGTTGTGACAGTATTTCTATTATATGCACATCTGATCTCTGTCATATCAAGAAATAAGATCCCTGCCTTTGATCGGTTCTCCCTCTGTAAAAAGATAAGCAAAACAATTGTTCAACAAATCAGCCTAGTCTTTCCTTTACCCCTTTCCAACTATAATTTTAAAGGACAATTTTCTCTTTTATCTTCAGTCTACTGTGAATATATTTGAAGAAACATTTACTATTAGCTGAAATTCACTGCCCAATTTGGTTTTAAATTTTTCTTTCTGCCTCAGATTCTCCTTTTCCTATTTGTCTGCTTATTTTCAAAGCAGGCTTTTCCATGCCTACTTAGCAAACTATATTTTTTACAGTCTTACTTTTATATTTGACAGGGAAGTCAAAAAGCTTTGCTAACCTGAAATGAAGGTTGAAAACACATCTATCCCTTCCACAAAAATACTTTCAAGAGACCACTGCCATTTTTATTTTTTTAAAACCAAAAGACCTCCACAAATGCTGGAAAGTTAGGGTTCTGCTACACATGACCCTTTCCCTCCACCTGCATCCATGCTATCACCACCTATTTATCTGTCTCATCACAGTATCTTAATGCTTCCCAGGTATTTATACAGAAAAATCTCAGTAAGTGTCCTTGTTTTCCTTCCTTCCACTTGTAAGAGAAATAACTAGATTATTTTACAGGAGTTGTTTATATTAGTGTCTCTGACACAAAAGCTTATGCTCCAGAACATCTGCTAGTCTATAAGGTGCTACAAGACTCTTTGTCGTTTTTGAATATCAAGACGCTAGACCTTGAATTGAATTGTACAGTGGGGAGCCAGTCAAACTTCCATTTCCCCTGCTTTATTCCTTTCATACCATCTTCAGCAGCTGTGATATTTTTGGATCCAAGAGTTTCAATAATAGCTGTAAGAAATCACCATTCTGTAGCAGGGATGCCCCATATTTTGAAAACCACTGTAACAGTACAGCCAACATACCACAACTAACTTCCTATTTTTCTGTCACCATTTTTTCCCATAAGGGCTTAAAAATAGCACAGTCACTAGTTACAGGTATTTTAAATTTGGGGAAGACTTTGTATGCTGTATAGTTTGTGTGTGGAGTTTTGGAAAAAATGAACCACAAGAGTGCTGCAATGTACATGCTTCTAATACAAATGATGATGTTTGCTATCAAGCTAAGCTTTGATCAATCCATGTAATTGCCCTGACATTGTCATGTTGGGGTTTGATACATAGATTCCCTGCTCTGTATCCAAAAATGATTCACAAATATCTTAACAGTCACTCTACTGTTCTCTGCTAGGTCATATGATTTGTTGTTTGTGACTTTTGATTACTGTTGGTTCATTCATGAAAATATTCATAAATCCTTAGCATTACAAATCTTAGCATGAATAAGGATGTGTCCAGACTTCATTCCAGTTTTGTGGTGTTTGTTTTTTGCTGTTCATCATTCATTATTCTCCTTTTTGCTGTTCATTGTTCTCCTGTTTTTTAAAAAATTTGTCATCCAATCAGGGAATAAAAATAACAGTCTGATGGGATATATCACAGTCCATGAGCAGTCAGTGAGTCAAAGTAAATAGTTTGTGAAGAACACATAGTCTGGAATTTTTTGACAAACTATGCACTGTGTGTGTGTGTGTGTGTGTGTGTGTAAAATAAATACATTAGTAGAAACAGGGTACGTTTGCAAATTCTTTATAAGCAGAAATCATTACATTCATCCATCAGTTCATTCCTAATGAATAAGTTAACCGTTTGTGGTAATAACCCTTGCTTAATTGCTGGCATATGGAATCTTTGAAATGAGTTGCCCTCAGTATGCTATTTATCTATTTAGAGAGTGTCAAAGAACATTTTTGCTGTGGACAGTGTAGGGAAGCAAACGTAGATAACTGCTACAACTGCTGTATGCTCAGAGTAATGGATTTGGGCATTTTTCTGGTCACTGATAAGATGCACCCTTTAATGGCTGTGAAGGATGGGTATAGCAGTCTCAGGGTTTTAGGCTCTCTGGTTGGCATTGAAGATTGTTTGAATGACTCTCACTGTGCTTTGCCAGACATTCACTTTTTATTTCTTTTTTTAGGATGTGCAACTTTAACTTTGACTGCCCAGACTTTCTAGCTTTTGTTGGATACTCTTTCTTTGTTGTGGTTTATTTAGAGAACTTTGTAGTTATCTGGACAAGTTTTTGACTGACGTAAGTGGTTGATTCTTTCAGTTCTAACTCTCCAAGTTAATGCCTACCCCCACAGCCCTCCGGGGATTTCCTTGAGTTTTAAAAAAAGCTTAAAGATATATTTTTAAGAATTGTTCAATGCCAGGAGACCCAAAGGGACCTGCAGGGTGTGCATGGGTAGACTCCTCCTCTTCCCTCACAGAGATTCAGAGTTCTGCAGGAAAGAACTCCCCACTCTGGCTCTCACCCTGACTTTATGTCCCCAATGTTTCCCCTATCCCTCATTTTCCCCCTTGTAGAGCATTAGAGCTACTCAGGAGAGATGTTCCTCCACTCCTCTGTCTCTTCCTCCAGAACAGGGGTCTCAAACTCAAATGACCACAAGGGCCACATGAGGACTAGTGCATTAGCCTGAGGGCTGCATCATTGACATGCCCCCTCCCTGTTCCCGGCCCCGCCCCCACTCCACCACTATCATGAGGTCCCGCTCCTGCCCCACCTCTTCCCACCCCTTTCTAACCCCTTCCCCGAAGTCCCCATCCTAACGCTGTCCCTTCCCTGCCACCGGGGGGTGCAGGGTGTGGTGGGGGCTCAGGGCAGGGAGTTGAGGTGCAGGAGGGGTGCAGGATGTCGCAGGGTGCAGGGAGTTGGTGTGTGGTGCAAGAGGGGCGAGGGGTGCGGCAGCAGGTCGGGGTGCAGCAGGTGGCTCTAGGCAGGGAGTACAGGAGGAGTGTGGGGGAATGCAAACAGATTTCTACCCAGTATCAAGCGGGGGACTGAAAGGCTCTCAGAGGGAAAGAAAGGGACATAGGAGTGGACCTATGCAAAGGACCCGAAGGGGAGGGGGGAGCTGCCTTACGTCTTCTATCGCAAACTTTTTGGGCCAAGGGCCACATCGGGTTTGGAAAATTATATGGAGGGCCGGGTAGTGAAGACCCTGCTCCCTATCTGGCCCCATCCCACTTCCCGCCCCCTGACTGCCCCCTCAGAATCCCCGACCCATCCAACTTGCCCCCTACCTTGTCCACTGACTGCCCCTTCCAGAGACCCTTCACCCCCCAACTACTCTCCAGGACCTCACCCCCTACCCAATCTCCTGTTCCCTGACTGCCCCGACCCCTGTCCACCCTCCCACCCCCTAACCATCACCCTGAAACCCTACCCCCTATCCAACCCACCCTGCTCCCTGACTACCCCCACCCCAGAGCCCCCCCAACCATCGCCCTGGAACCCCACCCGCTATCCAACCCACCCTGCTTCCTGTCCCCTGACTGCACCCACCCCTTATGTAACCCCCCCACCGGCTGGGCCCCCTTACCATGAGGCTCCTTGCTGCTCCATGTGGCTCCAGGGGATGGGGGCAGCGCACAGCTCTGGCCCCCACAGTGCTGCTGGTGTGGCTCTGGGGGAGGAGGGCAGCATGCAGCTCCGGCCCCTGGAGCTGCTGCCCGTGCGGTGCGGCTCTGGAGGAGGGGGGCAGTGTGCAGCCCCCGCTCCCCCCCGGAGCATTGCCAACACGGCACGGCTCCTTGGGACGGGGGAAACACGCAGCCCTGGCCCCTGGAGTGCTGCCAGCATGGCTCTCGAGGAGGGAGGGAGCACGCAGCCCTGGCCCCCGGGAGCGCTGCCCACACAGCGCGGCTCAGGGGGAGGAGGGCAGTGTGCAGCCCCGGCCCCCTGGCGGCACGGCTCCGGGAGAAGGGCCGGGGGTGGGGCCTGGGGCAGCCTCCCTGGGGGCTGTAGTTTGCCCACCCCTCTGCATTCTCCTCTCGCTGTGGCGGCAGCCAACCAGGTTTGGGGGAGGTGGGGCACAGGGAGCTTGGCGGGCCACACAGAAGAGCCCTGCAGGCCGCATGTGGCCTGCGTGCTGCGTGTTTAAGACCCCTGCTGTAGAAGATGTGAGTTATTTTCACAAACCTTGTCTCCCTTTCTGTAGGACAGACTCTCCAGTCACCCTCCCACCCACCACACACTTCCTTTCTAGAGTTCCTGAGTTCCACAGGAGAGAGGCTCCCTCCCATGGCTCACTTGTAAGTGTGTTATCAATACAGCATATGCACTTGTCATGGATGCTTTAATATATAATGTTCTTAGAAAATATGCCTTGGGATCTTTATTTTGTACACAGAGCCCCACCAGAATTTAGATGACAGGATTTCATCCTTAAATCTCCCATAGAGCCAGGTTCATGGGCCTCAGATTATCTGCCTTAGAGCAATGAAGGGCTGATGCACAAACTACTGAATCACATCCCTCTAGCGATCACAAGTTATCCTTCCTCGTCTTAAGTGGCTCTTTTTGTAGGACTAATTCTAAAATAGCCTCTTTCTGATAGGGGTGATTCACAAATTGCACAGGAAACCAAACCAGCACCATTTATAAAATCATCCTATTTACCTTTATCTTTCCAAAGTTACTTAAATCTGACTTCTTTACCAGGCTGTTACTTGCAGCAGAATTATTATTACTGGTTTAATTTCTCCAAGTGCCCTAGAGGTTACTAGAAGTATCAACACATAAAACAAATTTACAGTCCTTAATTTCCATCCAGCATATCTGTTATTTCAACCAAAATGATGTGTCTCTGCAGAAACTCTGTCATACTTCACAGAATGTGCCATGTTTCCTGCTTTATTTTGCCCATCTTGCCAGTAAATTCTCAAGCCTGGTATTTTAACCCCCCAATGAATTTCCAGCTCAGTGTGTCTGTCATATTAATATTAATCTCCCACACTGCTTACCTTTGAAAACATGAAAAAAGATGAAAGGGAGAGAGAGACATTAGAATTCTTTTTAATATATTACGCTTTGACACACCAGGATAAGGCTCACAGTTTTACTCGTCCTTTGTGATGAAACAGAATCATATTTTCAACTCTCCTTGTTTCATGAAACTTTTCACAGTTATCTGCCTTGGGGATTTTGTTCAATTTTATTTAAAAAACTGTTCAGCTTTCATTAGTGATTTTCATTTTTCCCCAAGTTGCACAGTGCCAGCTACAGAGATGAGCCACAATTTTGCAGAGTTCCTTGCTGAGATGCTACTATGGTGGAGTTCCCAGACAATGATGCTCTGTGGCCTCAGTTCAGCAAAGTATTTAAGTGTGTGCCTAAATGGAAGCACATGAGTAATCCTACAGAAGTTAAAGGGACTACTCAATGCTTAGGATTAGGCACCTGCATAAACCTCTTGCTGAATATTTACAAATGTCTCCACCGTGGCTTTTTACAGAGAAAGATCAACAAATGTCAGTGAAGTAAAGCTGTATTTTTTTTTCTATAAAAGAGGTATTGTTGTTGTTTTTTCCTTGGGTAACTTTTCACAGACAGAACATAAGCTTCTGTTATTGCTGTGTGAAGTTGAGAGATAGGTTTGGAGTTTGAAACTGCTCACACTTTTTGCAGATAATCTGTCATACACACACATGCACATTTGAAGCGGTTTCATTTTTTTTCCATCAAAGACAAACATTGTTGAAATATAATTCATCACTTTTTCCTTGACATGCTGTAGAAAAGGTTGCACCTGTGCTCATTTGTTCTAGCATCTGTAGAACACAGACTTAAAAACTTCTAGCAATCCATATACCTACTTCTTAATGTGATTTCTACAATGTAGGCCAGTAAAATCATACTTGTACTTGTAAACTATAATTTTCCATTCATATTCCTAGTGGCTTTGTAAAAAGACACAATACCTCCATATTGTTTATTATTTGTATTATGGTACTGCCCAGTGACCCTCATCAGTAGCAGAGCCCTGTGTGCTAGGCTTCATACAAAGGCAGATGTGATCCTTGGGGAGCTTACAATTTAAGGAGACAGTTAAGTGGCTCTTGTGATTTTTATTCAATAGACAGTTATGATATGATACTGGCTGACCTTGCACTTCGTGGGGTGATTTGAACCTCCAGAGATAATACCAGTGGGGCTTGATCTATGAGGAGGCCAAGTCCCTTTTGGTTTTGCCACATGATGATGATTGTACTTGAACACAGGATATGTCTTTTCTGCAATCAGAGGTGTGATTACAGCTTAGTGAGGCATATCCGTGCTATCTTTAATAATCTAGCAACATGGACCCTGCTGTGGGCTAGTAACATGAACAGGAACCCAGACTTTGGGGCAGACTTATACAGCCCACACTGCAGCTCATGCCACTGTCTTCACTCCTATTTTTTACTGTGCAAGCAAGTCTATAACTGGTGCAAGTATGTCTCTTTGAGCTGAGCTCTCATCTCCAACTGCAGTGTAGACGTATCTTGCAGAGGAAATAGAAGTGCAATTGTTCTTGGCCTTTGCAGTAGGCTTTCAAGTTAGAGAAGGCTCTTTTTTTTCTCTCTCCTTCATATGCCTAAGCACTCACACAAGACAATCAACTTCTAAACCAGGGCCTTTTAAAATAAGTGACAGATTTAGGGCCATTACAGCCATCCTTAAAGTGAATATGCACTGGGGGCCAGTAACAATGTCCCCACAGTTAATAAGCATTGCTCTTTCTAAATGATCAGTGGGTTTTGGTCTTGTATCAGGTGGTTGCCATCAGTGGAAAGTTAATTTCAGCCAAATTGTTACTTCCCAGTTCTGCTTACTTTGTTTTTTGTGTTTAATTTATTTCTATTTATGTCTCCATTTAGACAGAAAACCCTTCAGAGTTAGATCCATTTTTGCATGTGTTAAACAGCTATGCCCTCTGTTTTATCTATGCAGTTCCCTTGTCAATGCAAAGCAGCTACACTATCTGCAAGGGATCTGGTCTTCAATTTGTATGCCACAGGCATAATGAACTAGAACACATGAGCAGTATCAGAAGCTTTTCTTTCTGAATTCTTGATTTTAAATAACTCTTTATGAAAGTTACAAGTTAAATAGTTGTATGTTCTTGGCAGAAAACAAGAATGTTTATTATATTGCTGCTGTGTATGACATTAGCAAAGTAGCACTGAAAGTCTTGAAGAAACACAAATCACATCACTGAAACTACACTATTTGTGCTAGTGTAGTTAAGGATCTTCAGCTTTTTCATTATACATGCTATTGTTCAGACATTTATACCTGGTGAGAAGTCATTCTAGCTCGGATCTTTGGATACAAATTCTTGGCCTGGGAAGATTATTTTTAGTCTGTGAAATAAATGTTTGTTTTAAAGTTATGAAGCAAAATATGACCATATGTTGTTATAATGGCTCTACAACTGTTGTGTAATCAAACGTGAGAAAAAAGCTCTTTGAAAGAAATCAAGAGGCAGTTGTAACAAGGAGATTAGTTCTTCTGTACTTATCTGTCAGCCAAGGGCTAGTTCCAAGGTACTGGGGCTAGTATTCTTAATCTTGCTCACTCTCTCACCGTTTCTGGCCCTCTACTTCTTTAAAGAGCCAAAGTCCAACAGAGTCCAGCAAAAGAGCTGTATGTGCTTTCCATATAGAAGAGCAAGCACTAACAGATTATTTTCATTGAGCACTTCACTGAGTTATATTACTAACTTAAAGAGCCCTTCCTTGATATCCTGCTTGTCTGTGTATCATTTGTCTGCACCTACTCCCTATCCGCCTTTCACTCAGAAATAACTAGCACTGCATTAGCATCATTACTTTTCTCACAGAAGAAAAATCATGATAGGATTCATCCACATATGTGCAACACATATAATGTATTGTGACAGATATAGTAACTTCCAGCAGTATCCTTGAAATAAACTTGAAAGATCATTGGTGATGCCTGCAGTACAAACTTATCTGGATACCCAGTGTAGTCAATGACGTTTGCATTATGATGGTATGTTGGGTCTTGTACAATGTATGTGAGCTAAAGGAGAATACTTCCAGGGTGAGTGGACACAGGACAGATCTGCTTTCCACAGCCTGAATAAGCAGCAGGATCCCACCCATGTGTTCACTGCTTCTGGTTCCCTGTGTGCAAGGGATATTTGTGATGTTCTTTGCTTGCACACTGTAGCTCAGCATGGAGTAAGAAGGTGACTTGGGGCTGTGATGCTATGGTACTGCTAGGAAAGCTCAAGACAGCATTGCCACGTACATGTGTTGTGACATACCTCAGTGTGTTTTGATCTTCTGAAGGCAATTTTAGTGTACTAACTGAAAGCAGACAATTGCGTGGGGGTCCTTTTGACTGTGGTTTTGTGCTGCAGAGAGTGTATCTGCAGTGTAATGCCATCATTGAGCAATGTTTTTGTTATAGGCTAACAACTATGTTTCAGCGTGCTTTATGGGGAGCACAGTCGGGCATGTCTCTTTGCCCTTCACCTTCCTGTCAGCTTTAAATAGCTGTGGGATGCTCTGTGGGGAGCAAAGTTGCTGACTATAAAAATAGGTAAGATACCTGTGGTATTGTTAAAATGTTGCATATATATAGTGCATCAAGGGGTCACCAAGGGTTGGGGTTTGGGATTACGTTACTAGTTCCTTATTTCTTCTTCGAAGGCTGGCCGTTATTTAGAAAACATAGAAGTGTTTAAGGTACTGGGATGAAAAAGGAAAGTAGTTTTCCAGGCCTATGGACAACACCCAACCACCTGTGCCAGAGAGAAGCTTCTGCTAATGATCACCCTTCTACATATTGCTAAGTGAAGGTATTTGGTGACCTGTGAATGTGAATCAAATACATTTACCCTGCTGTTAAACCTGAAGAACCAGATTCAATTTCTGCTTCAACATTTTGTTGAATTATGCTTTCAGAATTGAGGGGCAAGTTACGAGGAAATTGATTGTTTTAAGTTTGCAGATGGAGTTCCTATAGAAAAGGAACAGAGAACTACAGTGAACATCCACCAACTGACTAACTCCCACTGTGTTGCCAGCAAGTCTAGTCCCTATGTCCAGTGAACACCAATAAAAGGGACAGGGAAATAGCATCACATCACAAGTGTATTTTCTTCCCTGAACTTTTGGATTAACACCCCAAGCCAGTCATCCTTCCATCTTCCACTGCTAGGAGACAGCATTGTGTTTTTGGAACTGCTGGAGTGGATTCTTCACCCACCCCCACTTCTCCTGGCTTTTGAAGAGTAGCTCAGCATGGGCAGAGGACAGACAATAGGGACTGTGAATGGTAATAAACATTTGAAATGGTCACAGAGAGTATAGTACTATGATATTCCTTGCACCACCAAACAGTTCCCTTTCCCTAGACTGGCCCCCACACAAGCAACTTAGCACCCCCACCCTCATTCTGCATGGCTCCCATTCATAAGCAGAATGAAAGATGGGGGAAGGAGAAGTGGTGTTGGGTCTGTGCACAAACATGAACATCAAAACTGTTCTTTCCTCACCAGGACCCTTTCAAAACCCATCCAATCCCTTTCTCCCGCCCCACCCTCCGTTTTGCATGTCCCAGGGAGGATTGCTGTTGGAGTGCTGGCTGAGAAGCACACAGGCACAGCGGCACAGTAACTGCACGTAAATAATCTGGTATAGCTTCTGCTAAGTGTTTTTAAGTAAAAATGGGGCAGTTGGATTTTACACACTATTTATTTTTATTATCATCATTAATTTGTAGTGCAGTGGTGCCCACGGACTCAACAATAGGCCAAGACCCCTCGGTCCCAGTCACCGTACAAACACAAAATGAAGTACTGAGAAGTTTGCAGTCTAAGTAATGCAAATACAAGTAAAGCACAAATATTTCTAGTTTTAGGATGTTAATGGAGTAACACTAAAATCCTGAATGTTTAGGTTTAGTTTAAACAGAGACATAACTTCCTCTGAGTATATCAAAGTTTTTGTTGTATTTTGAAATGGGTTATCATTTAAAGGCTAGAACCTGCTCTTCCTACTTAGACAAAACAGCCATTGACACCTGTAGCAAGGAGGCATGGCCTCCCTGAGAGACTGACAGGGAGGGCCCATAGCATGCCCCTGGTGGGCAGAACCAGGAGAGCCACGTCCATCCTGTCAGAAGCAGAAGTACAAAAGGTCAGTCCTGTAGCTCAGTTGGGCTGGAGCCACCAAGAGAGACAGATGCACCCTACTGGCTTCTGAAACATGCAGAGGAACCCTTCAGTGCTGAGGACTGTCCAGATCTCTCTAGGCCACCAGCTGCCCAAGACACTCAGAAGCTGCTGGGGCTGTCTGGCCAGACCTCCCCAGGCTGCCGGCTGACGGAGACACTAAGGAGATGATGGAGCTCCCCCACAGATGACCCCCACAATCTGGAGGTACCAAACCCCAGAGATGTAGGTAATAGTTCTGGGGAACTAGATGACCTTCCAGTTGAGCGTTGGCTGAATACAAGGTCAGTGTGTTGTCAGCAGTTCCCCGATAACCCAGTGGCAGACCATTATGCCAGTGTTAGGGCGCTGGGGTGGGAAATGGAGGAGTTGGGCAGGTCCATGTCCCCTATCCCCTGTCACCCCACCCCTGATGTGGCATCCTCCCTATATTAGGCCAGGAGGCCTGTGTTAGCCTGCTAACTGCCAAGCTAAGATGCTAGGTGGTGCTGGTGCACACTCCTACCTGATCCTCTAGACTCTGCTGGTGCACACCTTTCCCTGAACTCCTAGACTCTTCTGGTGCTCACCCTTACCTAAGCCTTTAGATTTTGTTGGTGCTCACCCTTATCTGGAGCTCACAGTTTGCTTATCCACTCCTCCCTGATTGCAGGCCAGAGCCTACTAACTGTGTGCTGCCCCACCCTGACTGTGAGCTCAGGGCTCATAGACTGGAGTAGTGTTCTGCTGGCCATAGGGCCGGAGCACTAGGTGCAGCGAATTCCTCTCTTTGAGTTCACCTTTATAGGTATGTGACCATGAAGAGGCATGACTTTCCTTAGAAAGTGACAGGGAGGGATGGCTACTCAGCCTACAATGCCAAACAGTAGCAGTGATCTTATTGTTCTTAATTAACATACTACTAGCGTAGCTGACTTATGTATACTTTACCTTTCAGCAATAATAATAGTTTTATAGCCAGTACTTTTGCACAGTTGTTACACCTTCAAAATGCAATTTAAATAAAAACCAATCATCAGGAAGTGTCACTCTTTTATTGATATACTACAATACACAGAAATGACATAGTGTCTTGCCTATACAAATTGTAATTGAAATGTCCAGAAACCTAATTCTCTCAAAAGGAAAGGGACAGAAGCCAAGTTTTTGTATTGTTGTTTTCTTTAGTAAAATGTATGCTTTGTCCTTTTTCTTTGTTTCAATAATCAGTAGTTAATAAGAATCAACAAAACATTAGTAATTAAATTTTACACTTATTTTTATCATGTAAAACAATGAAAATTTTATGGCAATCAGATTTGCAATTAGTGGTGAAGGGTTTGTTGCCAATTGTTGTTATTTAAATTAGGACTGCTGCAAGATTGTTCTGTACTCTTGAGTGGGTGTTCAGTGTTGTAAATATTGAGTGGATTCCAATTTAATTAATTAATGCCACTTTTATGTGATTTCTACACCAGAATCAGGTGGCATGGTACAACAGAAAGGATTAGAAAAATCTCCTCTGAGGCATAATAAGACTTGTGCTTAGCTAGCAATAATACTTTGCACATCTACAGTGCCTTTCATCTTAATTTAACAATGTCTACAAAAATTATTTAAGTCCCCCAACACACCCACAGGAAGCATGGGAGGCAACAGCACTTCTTTGATCCCAGAATGGGGACAAACTAGTAAGTCATAGAGCTCTTAAAAATGGGGGAGAATCAGAGAATTCCTTACTTCTATAAATACCAAGAGTACAATTTTGTAATGCACTCTACTTGAGATTAGTATGTTAACATCTGTGAAAGTGAATAAAGGGCTGATAACTACAGTCAACACTGACGAAACTGATAACTGGATTCCAATTTACTCTGAGGTCAACAGCTATGTAGAGGATCCGAGCTCTCAGGGATCATTCCTCTGTACACAGCTAAACATGCCTAGAAAGCCATTGAGCTCCATAAGCTGACTTTGGCCCATGAAGCACTGACATTGTCAGCATTAATTTTCAGAGTTGGCATTTGTCAGGATTGCCTCCCCACTCTGAACTCTAGGGTACAGATGTGGGGACCCACATGAAAAAAAGAAATAACCCCCCCAAGCCTATTTTACCAGCTTGGGTTAAAATGTTTTTCCCCAGAACACAAATTCTTCTGTATCTGGACCTGGTACGCTGCCACCACCAAATTAGGTCTAGGGTAGTTTGGGACCCTTCTTTCCCTTTCCACTAACCCCCCAACTTCTTCCTTCCCTGGGAAGCTTAAGAGAAAAAAAAAAACCCAAACCTCGCCTGATCCTGCAAGACGTGCCCGATCCAAAACCAGGATCTTACACAATGAAAAACAAGCAGTCAGCTTCTTAAAAGAAAGGAATAAATCCCTTATAACCATCAATAGAACAGCATCTACCATAATCAAACAAAGGATTCAGAAACCAAACCTCTCCCCCGAGGCAACTTTCTCCACTGTTGATATCTCTGCTGAATCTTACAATCTCAAGAAGCACCCAGCCAACACTCACCACTGAGAACCCTCCAAGTGATAAAAAGAAGGTAAACTTACTGACTACAATACTTAATAGAATCTATAGTTACAGTGAAAGACATAGCTGTGTTCATCCCATAGCTGAGGTGAACAGAGAGAGACCCAGAGAGAAACTGAAACTTAAAATCCTTTGTCTCCTGAGGAATTTCTCATTGGTCAGTTGTCCACTTCTCAGGTTACCTTTAGCTTAACCCCTTACAGGTAAACACTAATTCTAGGCTACTTCACACTTATGACAGCATTCTACTGAGATCAATGGAGAGGTACTCATCTCACAGTTATTATTTCACACTAAAGATTAAATTCTTCATTCCAATGGCAGACAATTGGAAGGATATATCTGAAAACAGAAGGGGCAAAAATAAAAGTTCTGCTTTTCAATAAGCTTGTAGGTATGCATTTGCATGTGCACAAATGCACATCCATTTTGTGCATGAACTACTGGATGTGCACATGGAAATCCCCATACACGTACAGACAATCAACTACCCTGCTGAAGTGACATTGCTCTGACACTTGAATTATGGATCCTGGAGGGAAGACATTGTAAACCATTTTAAAAACTGCTCTCCTGGTTAAAGTGCTTTAATTTTAATGTCATTTTACTAGGCTAGATTGTGCTTTTTTCTTACCTGGCCAAATAGGGGGAGAGAGAATTAAATTTCTCAGCCCACACTCCCCTGCTGGGCCAGCTAGACTTGGATTTGGGGCTAGTGAGAAGCATAGGCCCTGTAATCCAGGTACACTCCTCTGTAACAAGTGGGTGTGGAGGATGCAGAGAAGGATAGGGAGTGGGGCGGAGGCTTGGGTCTGAATAGACACTCACTCATCTGGTGTGAGGGAGAAAGTGAGCTGGACTCTTTCAAGGTTTCAAGCACTTCTCTGAAGAGCTGTGGTAGCTTACCTTAGCCCTCAGAGTAAGAGGAGGACTTGAGCCTCAGATGGGGCCCTCAAAGGCTATGTGGCACAATGCAGTTTTTGTACCATTTGCTCTCGGATGTGCCTATGTGCAGTCTAGCCTCTTTTATATGTAAATGTTGGGGTTCTTTACTGAGTATTACATTGACAGATGCCTTTTTGCTTTACAATGGTCTGTTACAGTATGGATTGGATGAATGGACTATAAGGTGGATAGAAAGCAGGCTAGATCGTTGGGCTCAATGGGTAGTGATCAATGGCTCAATGTCTAGCTGGAAGCTGGTATCAAATGGAGTGCCTCAGGGGTCGATCCTGAAGATGTTTTGTACAACATCTTCATTAATGAGCTGGACGATGGATGACGGATGACACTAAACTGGGGAGAGGGAGACATGCTGGAAGGTAGGGATGGCATCCATAGTGACCTAGACAAATTGGAGGATTGGGCCAAAAGAAATCTGATGAGGTTCAACAAGGACAAGTGCAGAGTCCTGCACTTAGGACGGAAGAATCCCATGTGCTGCTACAGCCTGGGGATTGACTGGCTAAGTGGCAGTTCTGCAGAAAAGGACCTGGGGATTCCGTGGATGAGAAGTTGGATATGAGTCAATAATGTGCCCTTGTTGCCAAGAGGGTTAATGGCATATTGGGCTGCATTAGTAAGAGCATTGCCAGCAGATTGAGGGAAGTGATTATACAGTAACTTCTCGCTTCATGTTGTAGTTATGTTCCTGAAAAATGTGTCTTTAAGATTAATACTTATGGGGAAATTGATTTATGTAAATGACGGGGGTTAGATTTCAGGGAATTTTTTTTCACCAGACAAAAAACTATATATATACACACACAGTATACATTTTAAACAAACAATTTAAAACTGTACACAGCAATAATGATTGTGAAACTTGGCTGAGATGGTGAAGGAAGAGGGTGGGATATTTCCCAGGAAATGCCTTCCTGCTAAATGATGAATTAGCTTTTGGCTGAGCCCTTCCCTGACCCTCTGCACAGCAAGCAGGAGGTTCCCGGGAGCAGCTCCAAGACAGAAGACAAGTTCCAAGCCCTCACCAGCTAGCTCCACTGGGCTGCTTTTCCTGCAAGCAGTGGATAAAGCAGGCGGCTGCCAAACAATGTTATAAAAGAGCATTGCGTAATTTTAAATGAGCATGTTCCCTAATTGATCAGCAATGTAACAACAAAAAAACGTTAACTGGGACAACTTTAAGTAAGGAGTTACTGTACCTCTCTGTTCAGCATTGATGAGGCCACATCTGGAGTAATTGCATCCAGTTTTGGGCCTCTCACTACAGAAAAGATGTGGACCAATTGGAGAGAGTCCAGAGGAAGGCAACAAAAATAATTAAGGGGCTGGGGCACATGACTTATGAGGAGAGGCTGAGGGAACTGGGTTTATTCATTCTGCAGAAAAGACTGAGAGGGAATTTGATTGGAACCTCCTTTCAGATAGCTGAAGGCTGCTAAGAGGATGGAGCTAGGCTGTTCTTAGGGTGGCAGATGACAGAACAAGGAGTAATGGTCTCAAATTTAAATGGGCGAGGTCTAGGTTGGATATTAGGAAGAACTATTTCACTAGGAGGATGGTGAAGCACTGGAATTGGTTACCTAGGAAGGTGATGGAATCGCCATACTTAAAGGTTTTTAAGGCCTAGCTTAGTTGGGGTTGGTCCTGCTTTGTGCAGGTGGTTGGACTAGATAACCTGTTGAGTTCTCTTCCAATCCTAATCATTTATGATTCTATGGAAGCTGATAGAGCAGCAAGTTCTATTACATTTCCAGGCTCTTTCCAGAGCTGGTGGGGAGAGCCCCATCTAGTGCACATCTACATACTCCCTCTCTGTCCACTTTTATTTCTACTTCCTCCTTGTTGGAGGGCAAAAACACACAGAATGATGCACAACGTTTTAAAAGGGTGAGGGAGGTAGTGTATGCATAAAGGAATATGCGCACAGAAGAGACTGCATGCAGGCATTGATATTGACACAATCTGGACACTGGCATTTTGTCCAGAGGTGCAGTTATCAGCACTGTTGAACGGACAGTCTATCTTACACATTTTATGCCTAATTTTCTTCCTAATGTATCCTTTTATTAGTGTTTCCTTTATTTCTCATAATGTCCTTCTCACTCTACATCTGACCTTTAGACAAGCAATTTGCCATAATCATTCCCCTGTCTTGTTATGCTTATCTAACCCCTTGCTAATACACTTATTATTCTCCCTTGCTGCCTACCTTTAAGTTCTCCCAGCCAGTTTTGCTTGATTATTACCTACATGCAAGGCAAGGAAGGGAATGTGATTTAAACATTCTGTTACATTAGAAAGAGGTAGTGCCCTGTCCACATAATCAGGTAACAATTCTGAAGAACATGGACTCATAGATTCAAAAGTCAGAAGGGACCATCATGATCATCTAGTCCACCCTCCTGCCCATTGCTGGCCATAAAACTTCACCCACCCACTCCTGTAATAGGCCCATTATCTCTGGCTGAGTTACTTATGTCCTCAAATCATGACTTAAAGACTTTGAGTTACAGAGAATCCACCATTTTCACTAGTTTTAAACCTGCAAGTAACTCATGCCCAATGTTGCAGAGGAAGATAAAAAAATCTCCAGGGTCCCTGCCAATCTTACTAGAGAGAATTCCATCCCAACCACAAATATGGAGATTAGTTAGACCCTGAGCATGTGGGCAAGACCCAGCAGCCAGACACCTGGCAAAGAATTCTCTGTAGTAACTCAGAGATCTCTCAATCTAATGTCAGGTCTTCAGCCATTGGAGATATTTGCTGCTAGCAATCGTAGATCAGCTACATGCTATTATAAACACTTTCATAACACCATCCCCACCATAAACTTATCAAGCTCAGTCCAGAAGCCAATTAGTGTCCCTAAATGCATAACCTTGCACTTTGTACTATTAAATTTCATCCCGTTTCTATTACTCCAGTTTATAAAGATCATCCAGGTTATCTTAAATGCAATTATTATAATGCAGATTTCATTCTTCATTTAAAGAAGGACTGTGTAAACATTATTTACCTTATTAACTCATACCTGAGGAGTCCTGCCAGAAACAGTAGGCTCCTCTATACCAGAAACCGTTCAAAGTGGTCAAAATTTACTAGATATTCTAATGTTTACTACATTTACAAAATCTCCTGGATATAAAATTTACTATTTACCACAGAAATAATTGAAGAAATTTGCAGTTCTGGCCTCAGTGATATCTTGTGGTAGTGAGTTCCACGGGTTAATTACGTGATTTTTTTTTTTGTTAAAGTGTTCCCTTTTATCAGTTTTAAATACATTGTCTTTTAATATCACTGAATGTCCCTTTGGTTTTTACATAATGAGAATGGGTAAATAGGGCAACCAGCTGTCCTTCTGTATCCCATTATTTAGTATCAAATTCTCTCTTATTCAGCTATATTCCAAACTTTCAGTCTTTCTTTATTCCTTTGTTTCATTTTTGTCACCCATATCTTGATCCCTTGTGTTGCTGCCAAACATATTTCCTGAGGCTGGGTAGTAACAATTACCTGTGTGTCTTATTTTTAGAGAACCAAGAGTCATTAGGACTCTCCCCTTTCATTTCCACGTTTTTGCTTCAGGTTCAAGTGTTCAGCTGTGAACTCAAAATCAGTTTAAAAATGTGCTGCTGTCACAGAGCTTCGTAAAAGAAAATCCCATTGCAGAAAAAAGAGATGCTTGCAAAAATTAAAAAAGGCTATTGACTAAGGGGAGGTGCTGCATAATATTTCACTATAAATAGTGTTTATTACAATGTTTCTTTTCTCGAGAGCCCAGCTGTTGAGTCTGCTTCAGAAATATCCATCTAGGAGCTATGAAGCTGAACTAAGTAATAGTTTTTACTTTTCTGAAAAATCTAAAAATACATTTAGAAATTAAAAGAATGTGGTGTTTAAGGTGCTGGACTGATAGTCACTTTTTTGCTCACAAAACAGACACATCATTGGTAGCAGCAGTTGCTATAACAATATAAAGTCCTTTGCATCCATTCTTTTAGAATTCCCTCTAGGAGTTAGATGGTAGTTCACATTCCATGCCTATTCAGTACTGGGTTGCCCAAGAGAGACTGCCAACTAATGCCACCTGTGATGGGTGAGCCTTAGGTGTTCATCTGGACTCTGTGAGTGAAACACCTGTCCATTCGTAATTAGTCTAATGCCACCTATCACATAGCACATGACTTTACATTATCTAATTAAGATAAAATACACAAATATAACTACTTTAAGGTTTCCCTGAGGTTCTTCAAGAACTACATTCAAATCTTGCTCTTAGGAGATAATTATGAGATGATATTAGGAAGAAAGAAGCCACCCCAGTGATTGCTGCTACTGCTTCTCTCGATGTTTATTTTATGAATGGAGCCAACCTGGATATACTGTTTGAACATTATATTCTTATACTTCTGTTCACTAAGAAATTCCATGGCTTTTCTTTAGAAAATATTTGTATTAATATGACATATCTGTAGCACAATATTTGATATTTTTCCAGCATTTTTGTGAAATCAGGGTTTCATATTTTCCTTTTCTGAATTAATTCCAGGTTGAAACTTGGCACATAGGTGCAATACAATGTCTAAACATTTGCGATAATGTTTTCCTCTAGTTAGATGCTGTACGTTAGTCCGTTCTGCTTTCAGAAATGAGGAGCACCAGGATTGAAATTATTGATTACCAACGTGGTTTAATTGTTTTGTTTCCAATCTATACCTTCCTGCAATCCTGATCTTTGGGGCTCTCAGAGGCCATTTTGGCCCCTGGCACAAGTACTAAAGCAATTCTCATTCTCACCAACTGTACCAGCCCCATGGGGATCATTACAGACACTTGGTGTAGCAATATCCTGGCTACGAGCACTTCCTTGGGCATAGGAGGTATCTTAAGCAGACTGGAATGAGGAACCATAGAGCTGGCTATAGTGGCTTTTTATACCTCCCAGGAATTTAACAACAATGGTGGAATCCCCAGCTGCCTAAATAGGGTACCCTCACAGTCTCTCTGTGCTTCCTGAGCAAAAGGAGCATACTAAGATGAAGATTCTGGCCCCTATGAGGCTAAATCCCTCATCCTCCAGCCTGGCTTATTCCATATAGGGGGTGAAATTCTAGTCCCATTGAAGAAAATGAGAGTTTTGTCACTGACTTCAGTAGGGCCAGGTTTTTCACCCGGAAATGTTTTGGATCAGATTATTTTAATGTTATTTCTTAATTGATATTTCCCAGACTGAAGTGTTAAATTGGTCTCTTTCTCATTGACTTCATTGAGACTATTCACAGGATGAATACTAATCGAATTGGATCCATAATTAGTGCAAATAATAATTAGTACAGGAAAATTTCGAACAGAGGGTTTCATATAGAAAACTTTGTAACAATTTTATCCCAAATATATATCCCTACAAGTCAATGAATACATTCAGTTAATATGGGATCTCCCAAATAAACAGAAAACAATGTTGTTACGTATTACTTATTTTTTATTGCATTCCTCCCAGAATTTACACACATCATAAAAACCAGTAAGATTTATTTAATAGTGCTATTTATTTACATATTTCATATCTAAAAGTGAAGGAAGGTTTTCAAAATATTGACCATTATTTTGCCAAAACCCTCCAAAATCCAGTTTATCCTCTATTCTAGAAATGACTCATCCATAGGATGCTATCCTTACTATATGTTAAAAATATATTTCAAAGATG
Source organism: Dermatemys mawii (assembly GCA_007922305.1). NCBI lineage: Eukaryota > Metazoa > Chordata > Testudines > Dermatemydidae > Dermatemys > Dermatemys mawii. Next base: position 19,506,374 of record ML677333.1, on the reverse strand, counting down.
GAATATTCTTGCATTTGCTGAATGTATCTTTTGTATTTACAGTTGTTTACATGTACATATTTTCCAAGTACAGTCTAGGTACTGCGTTTGAAAAGTTGGTCTTTAATACCGAAACAGAGAAATTAGATCTCCATATCTGAAATTATTGCATTGCTTTGGAACCAAGCAGAAATGAAATTATGTGAACAGTAGGAAATTCTGTATAGTTTCAGGTAGTGATACCAAATGAATGTCATAATTCTCTTAAGACAAGTACAGCACTTTAGAATGTTGTACTTTTTATTTAATACATGCAGTATGTGAATCATATTGAGTTAAATGAAAAAAATATTGAAATAACTGCCCTATGAATACACAAAATGTGCATGTGGAGTTAGTATTGCCTGTAATCTTAAATCCATTACTAGTATATTTATTCATTTTCTAAGCCATATACAGCTTAACATTAGGTTTTATTACATATTTCTATGTTAGAGTAAAACGGCATAAAACATATTACTGAATCTGATGGAGAATTACTTTGTATATGTGGGTTGAAAATGTATGTTTAGAAACAGTTAAATCACTTTTTGAACTACAACTCAGGCAAGAACAGGAAATATTTTGACAATGATAAAAATACAAGAGTGACCATACTGGTCAGACCAATGGTCCAATTAGCCAAGTATACTGTCTTCTGAAAGTCACTAATGCCAGGTGCTTCAGATTCCTATGCTTAAGATAAACAGTTACTTTGTTGTTAAGGTTAAACCAAGCTGCCAGATCACAAACCTGCATGTCAGATGACTTTTCCTCGCATATATTAGGAAAGGTCCAAGTTTATAATATACTTAATTATAAACTTACAACATTCCTTGGTATTCTTATTTTCACTTGTGTTTGCAATACCTTTCAATCTCCTATCCCTTGAAAAATTAATAAAATATTTACCCCTCTTAGGTCGTTAATAAATGTTTGACATCAAGTCGAATGCTAATCCTTGTTTATCTCAGTGGCTGTGGTACATTTTATGTCACTATCTTAAGGATGCCTTCCTGCAGAATGAAGGTGTGTGTGTATATATACAGATGTGCAATGCATCTAAAAGTCACCTCTTACAGAGTGATATTTTACTTTGAACACTAATTAAAAAGAAAGGGAATTTTCTGTTAGGGTCAAGTCTCATTGTGAAACAGTTAATTCTCCAAAAATGTAAATCTTCTAAAACTGCTGAACAGTACATAATTCTAAATATTTGGTAGAAAATAATGTTTCAGTTAAATAATTTTTAAAAAATATGTCCTAGTATTTAGAATTGTCTGACTAAGAAGAGCAATGATACAACGATTTAACATAAATCTAGTCAAAACTATGAAGTGTGAAATCTTGTATGTTGTGTGTTGTATGTTTACAACTGTTGTATTACTAAGCTATCTATTGATATAAAGAATATCATCAGTCAGATAAGTTTTAGATGAATTTTAGCTGTCATGGGGAAACTGAAGCAATGCTACTGAGAACTCTAATTATACAGTATAAGTTATGCTTTGGGGACAGTTCAGGGGCAGCTAGATGGACAAGTTAAAGTATTACATCAAGAAAGAACAAGGCCCCAAACTTTCAAACACTGCACACGTGCTGTAAATTACTCCTATTGCTGAGTGATTGCATTGCAGATGAAGAGTTTTAGGCCAGAAGGAACCATTATATCATCTGCTCTGATCTGTATATCACATCATTAAATTTCATTCAGTTACCCATGTATTGAGACCAGTGATTGGTGTTTGGCTTTAAAGCATAACTAGTGTTTGGACTAATCAATGTAATTACACACATGCTTAAAATTAAGCTCTTGCAAAGTGTTTGCCAGATCAGGATTGAGTGTGAACTGGGAGAACTTGGTGAACAGAGAAGGTAACAGTACAGGAAAATAGTTGAATATAATATGAAGAGTACTGGGAGAGGCTGTAGATTTCTTACTTGCAGATTGAGTTTCCTGTCATTTTCACATGTGAATTTCAATGTACACACATTTTTCGTGCAATTGACTGCAGGTGTAAAGTTATCAACAAACAACAGATGAATTTTTTTTTTAATGTTGGTACAATTGATCCAGAAAGTGTAGGTTGAAAACAGAGAAGTCCTTGCAGTCTGATGTTTCTGAATATATTCGCTTTAAAAGAAAATTGCCAAAACAGAGTAATGCCCTGATAACAAGAAAGGGATTACTTTCTGTGCCTCAACACTCTTTTAAACAGTTTGTTCTTCCCCCTCCTTGGTTCGTGTGCTCCTTTCACTCAGTATTTCCCAAGGGTCACCTAAAGACCTATTTACTTTCACTAGATTACAAATATAGTCTGCTCACGCAACAGTTCTAGCTGCATCTGTAGCAAAAATGATCTCTCTTTTCTAATTCATTCTGTTTTCTTTACTGCTGTTCTTGGCATGGTCTTTGAGGATTTCTTTCTTTCTCTTGCTTCATATCTTCTCTAAAACTAAAAAAAAAAATGCAGGTTCTTCTGAGTGCTGATCTCACCTCATTTTTTTTCTTATCTTAAAAGTGCTTTAGTATTTTGAACATTGTTATAGCCTCACTAGTTTTGACTCTGATCCAATGTGACAATGCAGAGCAATAATCTCTGGCACAACACCTATCCCAGTGTGAGTGAAGGCATCACTGTGTTCAGCCACTGAGGTTAAAATTAGGCCATTTTTGCAGCAATTATGGACTTTCCTTCTAGGTTAACTTTTTCATTATTCCCTTTTTCTATTTGTTTTTTAAAAAATTTATTTAGTACTACTTTTTAAGAGAGATCATAAAACCAGCTGAAATGTTTGCTGATCTCATGTTAAAATTTCTCACATGTGAATGTAATTAAATTATTTAATCAAATAGAGCTTAATAGTTTATATACATAATTTACATCTTGCCTATTAAAATATCAATTGGGATAGGGTTCACCAGGTGGTGCTGTTACACATAGCTTTAGTAGCTGTAAGCCTTGTTTGATCTTCCAGAAAATAATGCATTGTTGTTAGTTCTGTAATGTAGATTATTTTAGAGGAAGCTGGGATCAAGGATCAAGAGGGCTTTGGCCTCTGTCCTTTAGTTTTTTTTAAAAAAGTCATTTTTGTGGACAGAGTTACTCTCCAAGAACCAGGTATTGGTATTTTGGCTGAGATTCCTGAAAGAAGAGATTCTCTATGCAAAGACTGATGCATTTGTGTAAATACAGAAAGTTATAATAAGAAAATAGCCAAACTCCACATCACTGATTCATCCTTACAATAGAAAATTGACCTCCAAGGCCCCCAAACTTGCTACCAATTGGCATAGGGGCATCAGTATTAATTAGGGAATCACTGGTATGTTAGAGTTGCTTTGTGACACTCCAGCGGTGCAAAGATGCCCTAAATGCATTTTAAATGATCACTAGATGATGATCTCTGTATTGGAGAGTCCCCTGGAGCCCCCATAGCCATTCCTAGACAGCGTCTCTGCTACTGGTGCATGGGAAGGGGAAATGAAGGTGTGAGAGAGGCTCCCTTACACCTGCTGATCTCTTAGTGATGTAACACTCCTCAGTGATAGTAAGCACATAATACAACGCAATATTACAGCTGGAAATAGTGTTGTCTAGTGGGCATGGCACTAAATCCCCTTTCAAGGATCACAACCTAGGTGTGGTGGAGCAGCTTGAGTGTCCCCAAAATCCTGAAAGCCATGCCTTTGGGAGTCTCACACTCCTGGCAGGGTGACCCAAGGCGGCAAGGTTGAAGGTGAAGTTGCAGACTAGATCTAAGTCCCTCCCGCATGTCCTCACAGCAGATCAGGCAGATGAAGAGGCAATTTCTCTCAATGGTGTGAAGGCAGATGAGGGCTTCAACCCTCCAATGAAGGTATCCGGTCACCTTGCCGTTGGATTGTGATCCTCACCTTGTCAAGCATCATATAGCACTAGTGTGAAACCATGTCTCCATGTTAAAAGAATTCACGCACAGGAATCTTCCATATTCATGTCCAAGTCTTGTGGAGATTGGTGAATGGTGACAGGAGCAGGAGAATGAAGACCAGAAGCTCCTAGTCACAGTCCAGATGCAGGCAGTGGCTGTCAGATGATCATTTTTGCATTTGGACAGAGGCAGGAGTGTAATTCAGCAGCTGCAACCATGACTGAGCAATGCTTTGTAGGACCCACTCTACTCACTCTGCCTTAGGAGGGGGCTAGAAAAGGTGTCCTACAGATGGATAACCACAGCCAGAGGATCACCCTAGTGTGGTCAAAACTGAACAACCATATCTGGGACCTGGAATGATCAAACCCTGATGGACAACCCAAAAAGTAATAGGCTGGAGTAAAGAACAGTGATCATGGCCAGAGAAATCAGGAGACATGATATCAATATTGCTGCTTTGAGTGAGACCTCGCATGCAGGAGAAGAACAGTTCAAGAAATGAGGTGGCAGTTATGTTTTTTTTGTGGAAAGGAGCAGCTGATGATGAATGAAGACTCTCTGGCGTTAGTTTCACTATCAAAAATGAAATTGTGAACCAACTCTCGGAATTACCAGTTAGCATCAATGAACGATTCATGACACTTGCCAAGAACCAGCATGCAACACTTGCCAGTACATATGCTCCATCTCTTGATGCTGATTATGAAGACAAAGAAGGATTCTATACTGATTTTGAACAAATTCTATCCACCATCCCCGAAGAGGACAAGCTTATACTCTTAACCAGAAGTTGGACATGACTCAGAACTGTGGAATGGCATGATTGGAAAGGATGGAGTAAGCAAGACCAATTTCAATGAAATTCGTCTCCTGACCAAATGTGAAGAACACGGCCTAATTGTAAACACTGTGTTCCACCAAAAGAACAAGTACAAGACATTGTGGAAATACCCATGATCTAAACAATGGCATCTGAATGACTATGTCATTCTCTGTGCTCATGATCATGATGATGTTTACATCATCAAAACGATGACTGGTACAGATGGTTGTTGAAAAGACCATTGTTATCCACTCCATCCCTTCCCTTAAACTCATACGAAATTAAAAAATGCAGAATAAATCAGCCAGATGGAAGATCAACATCAAGAGTCTGAAGGACCCAACTAAATATGTCTGTTTCCAGCAGTGCCTCACTGAGAAATGCATGAATATAAAACCAAGATGGAGAGCCATGGAGATCACTGGAAAGCACTCAGATCAGCCATTTGTGTTGTGAGTGAGGGAACACTGGGTCTCTCAATCAGGAAGCACCAAGACTGGTGTGATAAGTATAAAGTAGCCTAGAATTAGTGTTTACCTGTAAGGGGTTAAGCTAAAGGTAACCTGAGAGGTGGACAACTGACCAATGAGAAATTCCTCAGGAGACAAAGGATTTTAAGTTTCAGTTTCTCTCTGGCTCTTCTCTGTTCAACTTGGCTATGGGATGAACCACACAGCTATTTCTTTCACTGTAACTATAAGTTTCTATCAAGTAAGGTAGTGAGTAAGTTTACCTTCTTTTTATCACTTGAAAAACTCTTCGGTTGGTAGAAATTTATCTCCTGTGTTTCTCTAATACTGTAAGCTTCAGTAGGAGGAGAAATTTGGGGAGAGGGTTGTCTGTAACTCTTTGCTGATTATGGTAGGTGCTGTTCTATTGATGGTTATAAGGGATTTATTCATTTCTTTTTTTTCTTTTATTAAAATCTTTCTTTTAAGAATCTGACTGCTTGTTTTCCGTTGTGTAAGATCATGGCTTTGGATCAGGTACATCTCGCAGGATCAGGCGAGGCTTTTTTCTCAAGCTTCCCAGGGAAGGAAGAAGTTTGGGGGTTTAGTGGAAAGGGAAAGAAGGGTTCCAAACTACCCTAGCCTTAGTTTGGTGGTGGCAGCGTACCAGGTCCAGACACAGGAGAAGTCTGGGGGCAGAAGTTTTAACCTGAGCTGGTAAAATAAGCTTGGGGGGTTAGTTCTTTTTTCATGCGGGTCCCCACATCTGTACCCTAGAGTATCAGAGTGGGGAGGCAATCCTGACAACTGGTTTGATGAAAATTGTTAGAAAATCAAAGACCGGGTTGACCTTAAGTGCAAGGTCTTCTGTGCTTGGCAAAATGACATAAATTCTAAGCAGAATCTATACATCCACCATCAACTCAAAGATGAGTTTTAAAGGAAAACCCGAGAAATATAGAGCAATTGGTGAGAGAAAAAAGTGAAGGAGACCCAACAGATTGCTAACATGCATGATATGCACAGATTTTTCAACACTACCAAATCCCTCTATGTATCAAGAACCCACAATCTAAGCCCCTCAGATCCAGTGATGGAATTAACTTCCTCAAGGACAATGACTCAATCAATGCATGATGGAAGGAATACTTCAAAGAACTCATGAATCATGATTCCAATGTTTATGAAAGCATTTTAGACTTAGCCCCTCAACATCCTGTCAAGGATGACCTCAGAACGCCAACAACATCCATTGAAGTAAAGAAACCCATCAAACAGATGAAGAAAAATAATCAGAGAGGTAGCCGTGTTAGTCCGGAATTGCAGAAGTGACAAAGAGTCCTGTGGCACCTTAAAGACTAACCGAAGTATTAGAGCGTAAGCTTTCATGGGCTAATACCCACTTCGCTGGATGCAAGCAGTGGAAGTATCCAGGTTCAGGGATAAATAAGAGACAAGGGCCAGGTTGGCGATAACAAGGTTAGTTCAATCAGGCTGAACCAGCCTGTTATCTCTGATCAGGGAGGATGTGGTCCTCCTCTAGCAGCTGGTCTGGCATCTGTATCTGATGGAATCCACACCAAAAATTTTAGAGGAGGAGGAGAAGAACTGGCTCACCAGCCACATGTCTTAATCCTCAAGATTTGGAATTCAGAAGAAATCCCTGCTGATGCTAGGGGTGCCATGATAAATACCATCTTCAAGAGAGGAGACAAATTGGATTGTGGAAACTATTGAGGAATCACCTTGTTGTACACCTCTGGGAAGATTCTTGCTGGAATTCTCCTCACCTCATTGCTCCCCTTGGCTGATGAAATCCTCCCAGAATTGCAATGTGAATTCATATCATCTTGAGGTACCACCAACGTGATCTTCACTATCTACCAACTTCAGTAAAAGTGCCGTGAGCAACATCAGCCTGCGTACCTGGCCTTCATTGACCTCATGAAAGCATTTGATTCCCTAAATCATGCAGATCTGTAGTAAATTCTCCTTACATTTTGATGCCCACCAAAATTTATTGCCATCCTCTGATTCCTCTACAGCAATGTGTCTGTGATGGCCATCAGAAATGGATCTAAAACAGATCCCTTCCTAGTCAAGACAGGAGTCAAGCAAAGCTGCCTCATTGCTCCAGCCCTTTTCTATATCTCCCATCCCGTCATCCTCCTTCTCATCACTTACAAGCTCCCCTTCCAGACTTGACATCCAATACAGAATGGACACCAAGGTCTTCAACCTCAGTCATCTCTGATCCAAGACAAAGACTATAATTAAATCAATCACTGAACTCCAATATGCGGCCATTGTGTCCTGTGCACCCACTCAGAAGATTGTCAAAAAATAGCATTTTCTCTGAAGCCTACAACTAACTTGGTCTCATACTCAACACCAAGGAAGCTGAAGTACTCCACCAACAGGCTCCAAATCACCAGAATTCTGCTCCCATAATTCAGATCAATAAAGAAACCTTGGAGAATGTCAAACACTTCCTTTACCTTGGCAGCTATCTGTTGCAGAAAGCTGATGTTGATGAGGAAACACAATACTGCTTTCAATGTGCCAGTGCAGTTTTCAGATGCTTGAGAAAATGTATCTTCGAAGAGCATGACATCAAGAATCAAACCAAACCAGGACATTAGTATCCCAGCTAGCTTGTAAAGTACCAAAACCTGAGTCACATGCATTAGACACCTCAAGGTTCTTGAATAATATAATCAATGGTGCCTCCACAAGATCTTCCGAAACAGGATGGATGATCTACATACCACCATCAGTATTCTGTCTCAGCCCAAGACCTCCAGCATTGAAACTATGATAGTCTGTTACCAAATCCATTGGGCAGGTCACGTTCTTTCAGTGCAGAAAAATTGATTCCCAAGTTGGTCATGTTCTCACAACTGAGACATAGCCAACAGATAGGCAGGCAAAAAAAGCACCTCACAGACCCCCTCAAAGCCAACATGAAGAAGTGCATTATTGACATAAACTCAAAGGAAACCAAAGCCCTCAACCAACCAAAATGTAAAAGGGCCTTGTGGCAAGGACCTTAGTATTTCAAGAGACAACAGGAAATGGAGAAAGGGGGGAAGAACGTGCCATAGCCTGACTCAACAATCCAGATCTGCTGCTTCCTTTGGGAAATGGCTGCACCAATTGTGACAAGATCTGTGGATCCCAGATTGGTTTCATTAGCCAACTGTGGATCCACCGGTGATAACTGGCTATCATTTTATGGAAGACAATCAACGTTGAACTCTAAGGGATTGCTGACCATAACAGTGAGTGGCGTGTCAGGAAACCTGGGTTCTATTCCCAGCTCTGCCATTACCTTGATGTGTGACAGCAGGCAGTCACTCTGGATGAGATTTTTCAAAAGCATTTATGCCTTGTAAAGTTCAGGAGATTTTGTGTTCCTAAATAACTTAGTGGCTTTGGAAATCCTACTCTGCAAAACTTTCCCTTTGTTTCTCTTCTCACTCTTTGTCTGTTTTATCTATTTAGACTGCAAGTTCTGTAGGGTGGGGACTGTCTCTGTACAGGCTAGCATGATGGAGCCCTGATGTTAATTGGAGTATCTAGGCAGCTCCATAATATAAATGACAATAGCAACACTATTCTCTATCCTCAGATTACTCCAGTTTGTACTGCAGAATGAATCAGTACAAGGCATGGAGGGATGATGTAAAGATGGAACCACTAATTGTGTAATACATTTATTATACATAAATCCAATGAACATGGCTTTAATAACCAAACTATATTAATTCCTTTACTATAAATATTTCATCTTGATGGCTCTCTTTACACAGTATTTTAAAAATCAGTGTGTTAAATTTTATGTCTGGGTATTGAACACAGAAAGATTTAAGGACATTTACATTATGGCTCATACTTTCATAGCACTTTTCATCCCTAAGACTTTCAAACTTCTCTCTCATTTTTATTAATTACTTCACATCCATGTGAGTGCGCTTAGCATACAATTAATCTTACTAAACATTTTGAACTTGTAACCCATTCAAACAATTACTTGTACTTTCTCACATTGTATTTTTACTGAAATGGCTTAAGAATGTTCTCTTGTGGCACTATTTACTCTTTTTAAAATTGGTTTCGTCGGAGGTAAAGGGAGGTGCAAGTCAAAGGACAAGAGAGCCTTGAAATGTGTCTCTCACCAAATGAAACTGCACAGGGAAATCATTATTGATGAAGCTCTCATTAATGCTGGAGTTTGCATGTTTATTTTATTCCCCTTATAATCACAGTGTGTGTGTCCAAAGAATTCATTCATGCTTTGGATGCCCTGTAGAAGCCTGGTGGGAAACAGGCTGGCTAATCTCTTTTGTGCTTTTCACAGCTACAGAATTCCTACAAAGCACCAAAGCAGGGCTCCAAAGGTTCAGGAGAAAGGGCTCCCACCTGCACACCTTACAAATTCACAGCAGCACTTTCTCTACTTCTCGGGACCTTCAGAGACCCACCAGGCCCAGCAAAAGCCCTAGTGAATCCTTGGTATAAGCCCTGCACACATTGTGAAACCTTTGCTCCCCTCCTTTGCTAGACAATCCCCCATGTTTTGTATGCAACCCTTCTGCCAGCTGGAGCCAGCAGCAACCAGGGCCAGGGGTTTAATATCTAGGGGTTCCTTTTCAACAATACAACACAGAACTGGCTCAATCTCCCACCCAGTAACCTGGGAAAATTACAAACCATCCCTCAGCACCTTTAGGAGGCAATACTTCCCTACTCACAATTGCAGTGTTTGAGTGTAGAAAAGAAACTTTTATTGAAAGGAGGGAAGTTACCCAACATTAATTAGGGAAAATGCCACAAGCAGGATTCATAATCATAAAACTGTGAGCAAGACACCAACCCCAGAGTGCATGGGGCAGTGTCTTCTGCCTCATGTTCTTGAGTTCTACAACTATCAGTTCCTGTTCTGTGCCCTTTTCTGCTCCCTCACCAGAACTCAATCACACTAGATGTCCTTGGTCCATGAAGACCCTTGGTTCAGAGGTGCATCTGTGTGAGTTCATCTCCCACCCATGGAAGAAGGCACCTTGCTTGCTCCACCATCTGAGCACTTGCTCTGGCTGGCCACCTCACCAGCTGCAGTTCCTCTCTGCTGGCTGCCTTGCTAGCCACTCGTTTTGCTCATCACCTCCCCAGCTGCTCATTTACCAGCCAACTATCAGACACCTTCTGCTACCACCTACCTTTCTGCTGTGACATATGCACATCACTCTTTTATTGGTTTTCAGCTGTTTGCAAACTAGGCAGAAACTCTGTTTCACCACAAGTGATTTGAGCCCTCCTTTGAGTACTTTAACCTAACAAAAGGCTCCTAATAAAACCTATTCAGCCCTATCTTTGAAGAGTAGGCAAAAATCAGTTAAACCAGATTAGGACCTCTTTAAAAGAGTCCATAACTATCCTCATCCTTACTATCACAGCGCTCTGGCATTCGAGCCCCTGGCTTAGTGAGTTTCTGTCAGATGAGTGACCCCTCAGTTGGGCTAAGCTCAGCACATTTCTGCTCTCCTAGTCATACAATGAAGATAACAACATTTCATTACCCCTTCATTCAGTACTAAAGTGATTTGTAACTCAACACAAGTCAAAGCTGATCATTTGGAGCTACACAACTCCTGTCTGCTAATTACCTATACAGAGTAGGTGTGTTCATGCAGATACAATTGACTCCTGAAGTCTCTCCCCTCCTGAACTAGCTCTCAGGAGATAGTTCATTCAGACCCTGCTTACATGTAAAAGAAGCATATATACAGATACTACTCTCACACCAGTGTAAATTCACAGTAACTCAATTAAATCATTTGCTGTTAGAGTGGCATTTGGTCTGTGAGGAACCAGAATTTGAAAACTGAATTGGCACAAAAAACATGCTCTGTGTTGGATGTTTTGGATTGAATGTTGCACAATGGAGTAGATGTGGATGAATTTCTTCAGGCAAAACTTTTTTGCAGATTTGAAGCCACTGAAATGTTTTGTGAATTTGAGTTCACTGAATAGTTAATGTAAAATAAATAAATAAATAAAAATATGAAAAAGTCAAAACAATTTTTTTTTAGTCAGAATGACATTTCCTTTAGAAAGTTTCTTCAGTTTTACAAAATATAAACATAAATAATGTGGTGTTTGGCCCAAAACATTTTTTAACTCAATTATTTTTTTCCACTTTTTGAGTCACTGAAATTTTCAAAAATTAAGGAGCTTCTTCTCGTGTGTAGGAACTATAATCAGATTCCTATAGGATCCTTTTCTCAATCCTTGCTTCTGAATATGCTTTTCACTGTCCAGTGTGCTAATTAGCTTCACAGTTTACTGCATAATAAAAATGAGCAATGCAAAATATCCTACACATGCCAACTGTGTGATTTTTTTTTTTTATTATTTTTTTGGATGCTCACAATTTTGTCAATGCACAACCAATTTTTACCAGAATACTCAGGAGATACTTCTCCAGAGCAAGTGCTAGTTCCATGACAAGTTTCATCTTTTTACTCCAGCAGTTTTGGTAGTATTGCTGTTAAAAACAATTGCAAGAATTATTACTTTATTTTGCAGTATATATATAACATAATTCATTTCTCTCTTGCAGTACTCAAAGTTTAAATATTTCTGTTTACAAAAAAGTTTACAAAACTTTACAAAGAGATCAATGCTGAAAAAAATTCCCTGAAAGGTGAGAGTTTTGGAAAGTTATGAGTAAGTGAAAGCAGAGTATTTTGCTTTGAGATATAAATGCAACCTTAACTATAACAATCACAGCAGTTCCCTGCAGTGAAAAATTGATCTGAGATAGAACTGTGTGAAACTTACATTGAAAAATCTGAAAACATGAAAATCCTCTGATTTTGGGGGTTGAATGCAATTTTCAAATCAGCAGGATTTTGTTTAAATGATTTTGAGCCTGACTGGCTTCTAGCAAACGTAGTGGTAAAACATATCGCTGTAGAGATGTGAAAATGAAGGGGCTGGATTTTGCAATTTGTTTAGGGTACACTGGGGAATCCTTGCATAGTAGGTCAAGTATCAGAAATGCTGTGCTTACTGAATCTGAGTACCACAGGGGAAAAATAAATTTCTTGTAAGTCTTCTCACACAAAAATACTATGTGTGATACTGAGGAATAGGTAGGAAGTGGGGAAACACGGGGTGGATTTTTAGTTTTGGTAGATTACTTCTGGCAAAAAATTACTCCAACTCCACCAAATGAGGCAATATTAAACTAATTGTGCAGGTTAGATTACCCTCCCTAGGATAGCAGAGACCTAAAATTCTTGTTCCTGGCTTGTACTAATGCTATCTTTAAGTAGAAAGTATTCAAACTCTTTTTTTTTTTTTTGCAGAGCAGAATTTTCTGCTTGTTAGTGCACTCAGAGGTATCAGCAATAGCAGAAGCATTGAAGACATCATATGCAAAAATGCAGCATTCATTCCTTTAAGAAACAGCCTTTTCTTCTTTCCCCATCCTTCACAAATGCCTAGGCTATGCTATTTAGGCACAGCCCATAGGAAACACTAGGAGGCATTCTGTTTGGGGAGGGAACTGCTAGGGTGCAGGGGCTGCATACCATTTTTTATAACTATTTTGGATGTAACTTTCTATCCCCTACATTTGGCTCACTGGTAGAAGTCTTAGCTGTGGTCCCAACTCCTACCTGCACATTTTGGTTTGCCATGTATAGCCAGATGAGTAGGGACAGAGAAGTCCTGAGCTCCTCAAAACATAGAGGATTCTATTTGGCCCTTCATCCATGCAATGGGAGCTGGTGGGGACTGAGTCCTGCCTAAGTGCCAGAGGAAATGTGGCCAGAGGTGATTAATCTGCTTTATAAATTCATTGGAATGACAAATCCCAAATTTTTATTTAAATACAGTACCTGAAAAAAAATCTTAGTGAAAAATGTGTAGGGTATTTTTGATATGTCAATAAAAAAGTGGTTTAAATAGAATTGTATAAAATCATTTGTATTAATGCTGCCAAGCTACAAACCAAGTTTTAATCCTGTACAATGTAATAAATAAGTTACAAACTTCAGAAAGACAGAATTTATTTTTTTCAAATTAATAAACTACTTGAGCACAGAGAGAGAATATTCAATAAAGTACAGCAATGAATGATCACAAAAAATAGATCTAAATTATATCACAATGAACTGTAACTATGCCAGCAAAACAGAAAGCAATGTATTTTAAGGGACTATACTGGACTCTAAGGACCATTGTCCCTCAAGATTCTTCTTGGGGTACTTCTGCATCAAGATGCCAAAGCTCCTGCCTGAGAATTTAAAATGAAATTAAAGGACCACATTTCCAATATCTCTCCCTTGTGTATCCCAGCTGAGCTCCTGATATTTTCACACACAGTTCTGGGCATCTATATATGTCAGAATTTCAGAATTACATAAAATCAAGTTTGCCAGATTGCCTAAATTTGTGCATAAGAATTGGGCACTCAAAATTGCACACATGCAAACACCTGGGGCCTGCAAGTATAGTGGCCATTTTGGAAAATTTGGCCCCAGTCCATAGCAGTTTGACTCTGTCAGATAAATCTTGTGAATTTTGCAATCACAGCCTAACCATGTTGGCCTTTGAAGATTGCAGAAGGTGGCAGGAAGATACCAGGCTCCTCCGAAAATATCTGAAGGAGAGGAAATGGCTTCAGGCCACTGGTTATTTATCCCGTTCAAATCGCAAAAGGATAAAAGGGATTATCTGAGAAGGGATGTCAGACCCAAACTCCTGCTTTATCTTGACAACATGTGAAACTTTAATAACTTTAGTTGTTTTGCTTTGAAGTTCATGGGCTTGACTGAAGCTGCAACTTAGGCAGTGTAAAATCGTATAAACCAGCTTTAATTAAAATGTTTATTGAAACCAGGAAGTTTCTCACATGTTAATATTAGTTACTATGGATTTGACCATCTGGAGTTTGAAAAAATGAACAAACGCTACAAGAATTTCAGACAAGTAGGAAATAAACCTTACTGGGTTAGATTTGCTTATAATTAAGAGAATTTGTTTCCTTACACTGTTTGAAAAAAACTGTAAGAAGTTTTTCCTGCTGTTCAGAATGCTCTATAAAAACAGTCTCTTATGCTGTACCTTGAATTTTCATTGAGATACATAAGAATTGCCATAATGGGCCAGACAATAGTCTATATATCCCAGTACAGTATTCTGGTTTTGACGGTTGCCAGTACCAGAGCTTCAGGGGAAGTGAACAGAGATGGCAGTTGGAATGATCCATCCCTGTCTTCTCAGGGTTACCAGCAGTCAGAGGTTTAGAGTCACTCTGAGAAAGGGGTTGCATCCCTGACCATCTTGGCTAATAGCCATTGATGAGTCTATCCTCCATGAACTTATATAGTTCTTTTTTGAATCCAGGTTTATTTTTGGCCATCACAACATTCCATGGCAATGAGTTCCACACGTAAATCATGCATTATGTGAAAAAGGTGGTCTTGTTTGTATTAAACCTGTTGATTGCTAATTTAACTGGGTGATCCTTGTTTTTATATTGAGAAAGGATAAATAACCATTCTTATTCACTTTTTCCACACCATTCATGATGTACATCTATCATATCTATCCTTAGTTGTCTCTTTTCTATTATGTTACATGTGAGTGGTTATGCTGTTAAGAAAATACAAACCTTGTAAAATCAAAGACGTCTAGAATTAACTACTGAAGACAGCTTAAATCTAAATGACATTTTCAGTATATCAAAACTTTGTGGTTTTGATATACTGAAAATAGCAGTAACTAACTATTTACCTGTCAGATTAATTGTGAAACCACTATTTTACATTTTTCTACGTCAAACTTTGTTTCCTTCTGGAAAAGCTTCAAAATGCTGACCCAGCGACGCATTTCTGTGAAACATTAAGTATTAGCATATTAATCTTCTAAATCACTTGGTAAACTTGGGTGTTTTAATTCTGTCCACTATGAAATGGGATGTATTTTAGTAGTAATTTTTCACATTGGCAGTTAAACAAATAAATTAGGAAAATCCCAGTGGCAGGAAAAAATGTTAATGAGTTACTGTGATGACTGAATACAAATAAACGTGGTTTATGTAGATTCTTACTAAATAAATCCAGCCATATAAATAACCAGTGCTCTGTATCTGTACTGATGTGGAGGCAGATAACTATCTGGAGGATCTACTTGTTTAGCAGGTCAATGGCATTTTACTTGTTCAAAATGATCATATCTATTTCATTCAGGCTTGAGTGCTGTAATGTACTTTATTTGGGGTTTCCCTTGAAAACCACAAACTGGTTGTAGATATTACAGAACCTGGTAGCATGACAATTCAAATGCCTTTTTCTATGAGAGTCCATAATGATCACACCCAAAAAACTGCATTGGGTGCAAGTACTTCGTCATATTGTTATTAGCGTTCAAAGCCTCTGAGCAACATAGAACTCATTTACCTCTTCCTTTTACTAGATGTTACATAAAATAAGGTTAGCAAAATTGGAAGTGCTGACAGAATTCAGAGATGAGATTATAATGTCAGATTATCCCTCTCCATATTCACAAGAGTAGAACTTATTCAATGACCTTCACTCTCCTATGCATGAGCTAGTCATAATTGTCACTAATTTGATGAAATTTTTTTTCTGAGGAACTGGATATGCCATGTGTACTCACTATTCTTACCAGTGTGCCTTAGTCACATAGAATTGTTTTGACATTAATAAAAGTGATCGAATCATTTGATTTTTCTCAGGGTGGGATTAAAGAGGAGCTAAATTGGCAAGATTATAGATTTAGGACATACTTACTGTCACTCATATATAGTGACTGTCTATATTATAAAGGTTCCTTCATCCTGTAAAATATTTTCCCCAGAAATATATACACATACACTTAAGAGGCAATGATTTCATGTAACAAGCTGCAGAGCCAAGGTAAATGCACTTCTGATTGCCTCAGGTGTCCTTGGCCCATGTATCCATAATGTTTAAGACTATTTCTAACATTCCAACGTTTTAAACAACTTGAACCAGATGCTGTTTTTATTTTCATAACCTGCAAGAGATATGTTTTCTATTCTGCTTCCCAGGTGGAATTTCCTCCTAAAGTTACGACTGCCTGAGAGCAGACATAATGTTTGGGAGAACATCTTGACCTAAATCCATTAATTATGCCCTTCAGGATTGAAAATGACTTGATCCCATTCAAATGAGGAGATTCTCAAAGGGACCCAAAACACACTAGTAGCTATAGAACATCTGTGGTACTAAAACAGAGCCAACTGTAGGTGATTATCAAACATTTTTATGGCTCCTTCCAAAGCCTAAACAGCTGCCATGCTTTGTGCTGCAGTGATTCCAGACTACCTGCTACTGGCTTGGTGTGGTAATATGTCCTACCATGGAAGACAGAATAAAGCAGCCCTCTCCAGAAATCTTCTGTAATGGCTTTCAGAGAACCTCCAGGAGATCTTTGTGGAGATGTCCCTGGAAGATCCCCGCTCCATCTGCAGACCCGTTAACAGACTTTTCCAGTAGCTGTACTGGCTGCAAATGCACCCCAAGTCTTGAGGGCAAATGAATCATTAAACACACTTGCTTTTAAACTCTGTATTGTATTTACAAAGGTAAACTCTTTGCCTTTCTGGCTTCATGGTTTGGGAGCCCACATTGGAAGGGTATTGGCTCTAGGTTGATGAAAAGTTCCTGGCTGCTGGGGAGAACGGATTCTCTGTTTGCCTACTGTGCACTCTTCTCCTCTTTCTCCTCCACAAAATCCTCCTCCCTGTTGCATAAGACTCCCTCCCCTTGCAGGTGTCCACAGACAGAGCTGGGGTAATGGTAGGGTCCACCCACTAGAATTTCATGCAGCTCATCATAGCAGTGGCATGTATAGGGCTCTGACACAGAGCAACCATTTGCCTCTCTTGTCTTTTGGTAGGCTTGCCTAAGCTCCTTAATTTTCATGCGGCACTGCTGTGTGTCCCTGTGGTATCCCCTGTCAAACATGCCTTGGGAGATTCTGGCATATATATTGGCATTTCATCTTTTTGAACGGAGTTCTGCCTGCACCGATTCTTCTCCCCATACAGTGATCAGATCCAGTGCCTCCCATTCTGTCTATGCTGGAGCTTGTTTGTGATTCTGGGATTGCATGGTCTCCTGTGCTGATGAACTCTGCATTGTCACCTGTGCTGCTGAGCTCGCCATGCTGACCAAACAGGAAATGAAATTCAAAAGTTCCCAGGGCATTTCCTGTCTATCTGGTTAGTGCATTTGAGACGAAAGTGCAGTCCAGAGCAGTCACAATGGAGCACTCTGGGATAGCTCCAATAGGCCAATACTGTCGAATTGCATCTACAGTACCCCAAATTTGACCCAGCAAGGTCGATTTTAGTGCATATCCCCTCACTGGGGAACATTATAGAACTTGATTTTAAGAGCCCTTTAAGTCAACAAAACGGGGTTGGTTGTGTGGACCTAACCTTGTAGTGTAGACCAGTGCAAAGAGATTGCTCATGTAAATGCTTTCAGCATCAATCCTTAAGGTAGCACAGAACTGTAGCCCTATTATCAAAGGTGATACATTCCAACCATGCAAAAGCATTATCTTCTTTTATCAGTTTGAATTTTTATTTGTAATTTTTCAAATTTTAAAGAAAGATGAGACTCCTACAGTAAGTCTCTGCTGCAAGCACACTTGTTCATCTCTTAATTGTTTTCCCTTCTCTTCTGTATAAGGAACGTATATTGTCCCCCCTTGCCATTCTGTATGAGTGCCTCACAGTCCTTAACACACTTAGCCTTATAGCATTCCTATAAGGTAGGGACGAATCTTTAACTCCATTTTACTGAAGTCGTACTCAGGCACAGAGACAAGTGACTTGCTTAAAGTCACACAGGAAGTCACCGTACCAGTGAACCATCTTCCTTTCCCTCTCCCTCCATTGTTACATGATTTCCCTGTTATTCCCTGTTGTTTTCCTCTTCATTCTTGTCTTGTTCCTAAGGCTTTTTGTATTTGTCTTCTCTCTTTAATTCAGAAGATTTTTCTTTGCCTTTTTGTTCATGTTTGCAAATTGCAAAGTTATCTGTACAGCTGGATGGGTAACAGAATTTCAACCCTATTAAAAAAATTTGAGTTTCCAGAAATATGGTCATTCGAAATGGGAATGAAAAGCCAAAAACTCAACAACAAAAAATACAGAGCTGAAATTCTGCAATATTTCATATTGGAAATATCAAAATATTCCCACAGCAGGAAATTTTCAGTGTTTCCAAAAGAAAATATGGTCCCTGGTAACCCTAGCTGCCCACCTGGCAGGCTGTTGAGCTCCAAGACTCCCCAGCTGCCTAGTTCTAAATCGATGCAGATGGGCAGCCTGGTAAACCAGCTGCCCAAGTAGCACAGGAAACTGGGAGTCAGGTATCACACCCAGCTACTAACTAGGCAGCTGGTTAGAATGGGTGATGGCTATTTGCTTCCCCGAGGATCCTGGGGAGTTAAGGAGCTAGAAACCACAGAAAGCTGGCCACCTGGGTAGGTTGGGGAGCTGGGAAGACCACTAGGTGGGCTATGGGGGAAACTGAGTATTCTGGGGAATTAAGTAGTCTGGCAGAAAACATCTGATATTCTGTTGAACATTTTGAAGGAATTGATACATTCAGAGGAATGGTTACAGTCTGTCAAAACAGCATTTTCTGACAGAAACCTGTTCCTTTAGAAAAAAAATACCTGCTCTGGGTATTTCCACATAATCAAGTGACGTCTTAGAAGTCACATGTCCAGTAACTCTTTGCCAAGTCCTGAGATCAAGGTTCCACATCTTCCCCTAGAAAGCTAATAGTGGTTCTGCTTCAAATGACCACTTTATCATTCATTACAAAGCATACATGAAATCTTGAATTTGATGGGTAAGGACATTTAATTTCTAAATGAAATTTAATCATTGTTTTTCTCATGTGCATGTCTGCATGAATTAGAACAGCTCATATTACTCTTTGGCAAGTGGGTTAAGAAGATCTTTATTTCTCATGTATTTCAATTAAAAATAATTATACAATATTTAAATCTCCAAGTATACTTTTTTGCACTATTTAACATCCCAAATTATTTTTAAAGATCTCTGGACTTCACTTTTAAAGAATAAGATAGGTTGCTGGTATAACTGTTCCTAAATCATGTCCCTATATTTAGAAATTTGTTCAGTGGCAACTGAACTTTAGCATTTAAAAGATGTATGGAATGATGTGCGAGCTTTTGCAAAACATGTTTTCCTATACAAACATTTATTGGCATAATAATGCAAGAAAACATACCAATACAAGTTTGTGTTGTTGTTATTATAAGAGAAGACTAAAATGAAATTAGGTCTCAAATTACATGACCTAAAGTGGAATACCAATTGGTATTTCAGAAGAGAAATAAGCAGATAATTAAAGAAAGATGGGAGAATGCAGACTAGGGAGAGAATGAAACTAAAATTTCATCAAACTTCATAAAGCAATACTTTACCTTCAAAGCATAAGCAACATTCCATATGAGCACTTGTGATTCTTGAGTAGACAGATACTGGAATAAAGGATGACTATATTTCATTATAGTCATTATTTCCTTTATAAACTATCCTTTTATAAAAAGCAGTGTCAATCACTTGCAAAAGTATTCTTGAAGAGTGGGCGAGTTATTAGTTTCCTAGATGCTTATGTGCTGCCTGTTCAGATGGCCTATCCTCCCCAGTTAAATTGGATTGATTTTTCAGAGTGTAGAGCACCATAGCTCTCTTAGACCTCAGTAGGAACTGGGTGCTCAAAAGCAAGTCATAAGTGCCTTTTCTTTGAAGGTCTTGATCTATTGCACTGGTCTCTTATAATAGCCATGTACAATCTTTGTATAATGGTTGTACCTGTTTTAGGCCTACAGATATTCTGCTTCCCAAATTTATATTATCTAAAATGTTGTACAGTTCTTCCTCTGCTTTCATTTAGAAAAATTTGCAACAGTCCTATAGAAGAGGTGATAAGTTGATAATAATTATAACAGCATTTGCAGACAAGAAAACACTGATCCATAGATATGATATACTGTTTAAAGGGCCTGATTTTGGTCCCATTGAAGTTAATGAAAGAATTCCCAGGGAATTCAATGTGATCAGTAACTGAGGTCTACATAGCTTTCACATATAAGTTAAATACTTCTTAAATTACTTTGATTGGGTTAATGGGAACAGTGATGATTGTCACAGCTTATAGGGCTGGTTTTCTCCATTGTCTTTAGGTACATCAAGACATTTTGACCAAAGAAATTTAAAGCAGCAAACAGAAATCTTTTATGAACTTACAAAACTTCCAAAAAATCCCAAACTTAAAAATTATCAAATTGCTGAGACATAAACTTATTTGGATCTTGGAAAATTATATTATCTGAAACGTTTTAACACACTAGATGACTAAATTAAAGAGAATGTATTTCTTGAGTAGATTTTTAAGGCAAAGCTTATATGATTTACATGGCGAGAAGTTAAAAGAATGGTGGTAGAGGAAAAGCAAGCAACAGAAGGATAGCTGTAGGTGTAAGCTAAAACAAGGCCAACTGTTATGTTAAAGCAGTAGTTGATTTAGTCAGTTCCCTACCTAGCTCTTATGTTTATTCGCACCCTTCTTTTAGGGCATGGCTACACTGGAATCTTCAAAGTTCTGTTGCGGGAACGCTCCCGCGGCAGTGTTTTGAAATCTCCCAGTGCTCCTGGTAATCTACCTCCATGAAAGGATTAGCTCAGAGCCTGTCCACACTAGCGCTTTAAAGGGCTCAGACATGTTGCACTGGGGGGGGGGTGATTTTTCACCTCCCTGAGCCAGCAAGTTAGAGTGCTATAAAATGTCAGTGTAGCCAAGCCCTTAGTTGCTTTGTCTACCATAAGCCATTCTTTCAGTCAATTGGTATGTAAATTACACTAACCATGGACTCCCTTGGACTAAGGTCTTGTCTGCACTACAGACTTATATTGGTATAACTACATCACTCAGGAGTGTGAAAGATCCATGTAGTTCTACCAGTCTAACCACCCATGTGGAAAGCACTATATTGGCAGGAGAGTTAACATGAATTAGCTAACCTGAATAAATAACACATCTTCTTTTGCAGGTTAGACGTACCATTATCTGGTGGGTCAACTGTAGAGGTGATGTGAGAAAAGAAGCATTATTAAGTTGATGTGAGAGTAATGGTTTCCAGCTGAGTATAGCAGCATTTGAATCTAAGATATTGAATCAAAATAGGTGTAATGGACATGCTGAATGGACCTGAAAAAGACACAAGTTACATCTGGTAAGACTCCATTAAACTCACTTCTGAATTTGGCCCTTTCCGCCAATGCAATTATTTTCTATGTAATTATATTATTTGCTCAACATTACTTGACCGTTCTTCAGAGATGGCTAAATAATTAAAAAAATAATTTTCAAATAAAAGATGCCAAAATTCATTGAATGACTCATTTGCAATGTATATTCTGAACAGCTCTAGCTTTTCCCTATATCCAAAACCACATACTTTTCCCAAAAATTCAAAGTTTAAAAGAACTTAAAAGAATCTTAGACTTAAAAAAAGACTTTTTTTTTTTGGTGCCAGAGCAGATAGGAAGTTTCTGAGCTACTTTAGAAAGATGAGTGAAATAGGGCTATTATGGATGCAATGAACATTTCATTTTATTTCCTATTCTATTTTACATGAGTTACCATTAAATATAAACTCTCCTGGCATTTTGTAGGCAATAAAAAGAGGCAATAAAATTGTTCCTTTCTGCAAATTGTCCACTTGTACTATTTTTAACCAAGCATACCTGCTTCAAAGGAGCTTAGACCATTGTGATGCCAAAGAGAGCTGACAATTGGTTCAAATAGATTCAATGTACTAGTAGTCCTGTTTGAACTACTGAAGCAATGAATTTAACCCTTAATTTTATTTGTGACTTGTCCACAAATCAAAGTTTAAGATTTTGTCTTTCAAAATTGAAAATTAACATGTTATGAACATACTAGAACTTTGAATTGTTTGGCAGAAGTATTCTCTTATATACTCGGAGTAAGAATTGTTTGTTCATGCTGGTCAATGGTCACCCAGATCACATGGTATTATCTCTGTTTTCTGATTGGAGGAACTTACTCTTATAAACTACCATGCTTCCAGTTAAAAAGACATTTCCTTTTATCATGAAACATGTTTTATTTCTTGATTAAATTAATCTTGGTTTACAGAGGTTCATATGAACAAGATTTTGACCAAATAAATATTTGTGAATGGTGAATAATAAGGGGGCATACATTAGATATGGACAAAACTTTTCAGACTAAATGTTTTGCCAAAAAATATATATTGAGGTCAACCAAAACATTTTGCATAGAATGTACCCGATTATGTTGGCCAAATATAAAATACAATTCTGAAAAAGTCAAAACATGCTGTTGTGACATTGTCTGAATAAAACATTTCAATTTGAAACTACTTTTCATTTCAAATTTTGTTTTGTTAGAGAGAGAACACCCTCAAACAATATGTTCTGTTCAACCTACAATACATTTGACATTTTTGTTTCACAGAAAAAATGTTTTGGGCGGACCCCAAATTATTTTTGTTTTCCTGTCAGGTCACTGAAAAAATGAGTTATTAATTCAGCTCTTGTATGAATAGGCCACACTCAGTTCTCATTATCTTGTTTGACAAACACTACTGGTTAAAAGTCAAAAGAATTAACATAAGCTGTGGAAACAGTGCTTCTTTGGCTATAAATTCAGCCTAGTTATGTATCTAAAACTGCTGAAGTATAGAGAAACAAGAAGTGACTAAGCGAATATAAATACAGTTATGAGCTGAGTGAAACCTTGTTATCAGTTGAATTAAAACCTTGTTCAAACTCATGTGAGTCCCCCATTTAAGATGTATGTAAGATATTGTTAAGGGACCATATCTAAAACAAAGTCTAACAGAATCTGCCCACAGGCTAGCACCAGGTGAGTAGGGTTTGGGTTTTGTGACCAGGTGTGTGTGGGTAGGGGTGTGTCACAGAACACACAGAAACTGAGAACAGACAAGAACAGAGACAGATGGGGAAAGCAAGAAAGACAAGCAGAAGCCTGTGAGCACAGTGCGATGCTGGAGAAAGTAAGAGAGAGAGAGAGAGAGAGAGAGAGAGAGCTTTCTGGTCTGTTGCCTAAAAAGGCTTGCGACTGTAATCTAAAACTACTCCTTTG
Organism: Dermatemys mawii; assembly: GCA_007922305.1. Taxonomy (NCBI): domain Eukaryota; kingdom Metazoa; phylum Chordata; order Testudines; family Dermatemydidae; genus Dermatemys; species Dermatemys mawii. The sequence goes on along the minus strand of ML677333.1, from coordinate 19,482,900 downwards.
TTGTTGGTTTCCTTTGTGTTTGGAGACCCAGGACTTTGCACATTCCTTGTAAATAAACAAGACTACATTAAAGAAAATATCAGACTCCATCAATTTCTGCTTCCAATTGGAGCATCTCAGGGCCCTGAACTTTGACTAGTAGTAGTTCTGGTCAAAAAGGGGCAACAGTATTGTTAAAAGTTTACAAAAACATTGTAGGTAAACATACAGTTTATTATGTAGAAAATTAAGTCTAAAGTTAAAGGCAAGCATTTTATTTAGGGGACACTACAGGAAGTAGACTAAGGGAAGGAAGCTACTCTAAAAAGCACAACTAACTAATGAGTGAGAAGTGAATCTCACATTGTGAATTATTTTTTAAATGTTGTATAAATATCCTTAGTCCAAATGAAAAAAATAGTTAATTTGTATAACTCTATAATTAATGCATATTATGGTTTATTAAATATATATGACATGTTGCAAGGGAGTTAAATTTGCATTTCTTGACTTTAAAAAAATGGTAATGATAAATTTAATTTTTATTAGATTTTCCTAATTTTATGAAAGACAAAAAGCTGAGGAAAATAAGTATCTTTGCACCTAAATCATGTTCAACCTAGGACTGCCACAAAATTGCAGATCTAAATTCTGGAGCCCCTGAACTCCTGGTAACTGAACACATCTACAGCTCCAAGCACTAAAATGATTTGACTAAAATGAGCAACGACAAACAACCTCTTTTAATTTGAGTTGATCAACTAAATGCTCTTTATCTGATCTCCCTACAAAGCCACAATTATCATGCTGTAAATATTTGGGAAGACTAGGGCTACTTAGAAGACCAGGACTTCAATCCTGCAGACACGTAAACTCCTGCCTATCTTTACTCATATGAGTAAAATTATGTTGTGCTTAAGTACTTCTGTTGATTATGAACAAGGGAACTGAGTCCATATCCTTTAGTTGTGTGAGCTCTGCGCTGTTAAAAGCAGTACAAGGAAGCATTACAGGCCTCCACTGGCTTTCTAAAGAATATATAAAGGTGTGGGTGGAGAGAAGGTTGAGATATGGCCCTAATTTTGATCTTCACCATATTAATGTACTCCAGGTGGACCTTCCCTGTTACGAAACTGGACTGTAAAGGTCTGTGGTCATCACTTTCCCATCAGTCTCGGCGGGGGGATGCCCCCTCCCAACCACATGGTTGTCCAACAAAGCTCAAGGGGGAATTAGTGCTTGTGGGGCGAAGCGACAAGCAGTCTATGAGGCTCTGGGCAGGGCTGAGTGACAGACAGTATATGAAGCTCTGGCCCCCTGCACAAGTGATTCTGATTCCAGGAGCTGGGGCTTTAAGAAATATCTAATATAATAAGACTTCCAAAAAAAATCTCATATTGGCAACACTAAAATAGCAATATAGCACTATATTCAGTTTCAATATTTTACATAACAGTTAACGTGTTTCAGGAGAGTTAAACAAAAGAAGACAACTTTGCAGGATCCAGACCATAGTGAGACTGAAAAGAAGGAAAAAAAAAAAGAAAAAGAAAAGGCACAGAAAGTGAATGAAAAAAGTTCTAGTAAAATAATGAATACAGGATTTTAACTGCAGATCCAACATTTGTGTGAGTCTAAATTTGAGAAGGAGGTGGGGACTGCATTGCCACATTTGTAATTGCTGGTAACTAGACCCCGAGGCTCTGCCTCTCCTCTACCACTTCCCCAAAGCCTCACTCCCTACCCCACCTCTTGCCTCAAAGCCTTGCCCCTATCAGTCACTCCTCTTTCCCCCTCCCCACATCACTCGCTGGATCATCTCAAAGAGTCTGCCTGCAGGTAGGAAGTAGTCCTGGCTGTCTGGGTTAATGACCCAGTCCCCACCCCACGGTAACCAAACTTTTGGTTTGGGTGACATTTAGGTTTGCCAGGTCCCCAAAAACAAGGCACCTTGCAGCCCAAAATGGCACCCGAACGCAGAAGCCAAAAATCAGTCTGCCCAGGTAAAAAATAGACAGACAGCAGCCCCAAGAAGGGTGGTAGTCTTCTACCTTAATATATAGTACCTGTTTCTATTAGCTAGGTGTTCTTAAAATTGATCATCTTTTAAAAATAAATAGCTTTGTGGGTTCAAACTAATTTTGCGGATATCCATAATACTATGGTAGTTTTGTAAACCCTTGAACATTGCACATTTATTTGCCTCTAATTTCTCACTGCACAAATCTTTTATTTCTTCTGATTTTTCCCCAACATCAAATATAACCATATATTTTTAGCACAGCAATACAGTAGAATATAATTTTGTGAAATTTATCCATCAAATCTGAACACAGTAAATGTCATCAGCTCTTAGCTATTCAAAAAATGGTATGCAATTTTCACTGAATTGTATAAATAATTTAATTAAAATAGCATGGTTAGGAAGATAAGAGTCATAGGAATACACATATTGTTTTTGAGTGGCTGATTTATTTGGACTTGCCAATTGACAAAGATATTTTAATTAAAAAGTAAATGGTATAGACAAATGGAAACATTTGGAAAGTTAACTACTGCATATTCTACTTATCTCCTTAAGACATTTTCCATTTTAGCTCCATAAATTATAATGTAATTTAGTATGACCTTTATTTTTCTATTTACATTTTACTGGCATTTCCATCTTTTAAGTCTCACTTAAATATATTACTTATACAAAATATGGAATAATGAAATAGCATGAAGAGAAAGATGGGACAATAGTGAGGAGATTTCAGGTATAGCATGGACACTAGCCATGCCATTAACCCAGGAGGCCCAAAGACAAATGTTTGCCTCCATTTACAGATAAAAAAAGTTGTAGAAAAGTTTAATATAGGTCACCACGTTTGATACTTCCGCATCTACAAGGACCCACATAAGAGCTTCACTTGTGTGTGCTGTATTCTCCTCATAGTACAACCAAACTCTGTCCTATGTTCCACAAACGCCTCTGTACACCATCCACTGGCATGTGCCCATCATCTCTGTACGTGGGAATTGCCAGGCCTTTCTGCAGAACCAAGCAGCCAGTCAAGACTGCAACAAGCAGCAGCTGACTCCCAGATCTGTTGCCTCCTCAGATTTCCCAGCAGTTGGAGCTGTGTCCAAAGAGGCTGCCACTCATCTGTGGCTTTTTTGTTGTTGCTTATATTTCCTGTAATGTTAAGCAGCGACATGTCCCCTCTCCAGCTCGTATGTGGAGGTGCAGCCTGGCAGCTCTGCATGCTGCCCCATCCACAGGCGCTGCACCTGCAGCTCCCATTGGCCATGATTCCCAGCCAATAGGAGCTGCGGGGGTGGCACTTGGGGAAGGGGCAAGTGCAAAGCCCCTTGGCTGCCCCATGCTTAGGACCTGGAGAGGGGATATGACTCTGCTTCTGGGAGCCGTGGCACATGTGGAGCTGGGCAAGCCCTGAACCCCATTCCCCAGCTAGAGTTTGAGTGATGGATTAAAACAACTGAAGGGCCGGATGTGGCCTCCGGACTGTAGTTTTCCCACGCCCATTTTACTTGGATCCCTGCTCTCTTCCTCCTCAACCTTTTTCACTCCCTGGGCCTAGGCCACGAGTACTCCTTCCCTGTGGCTCCAGCCACCACTTCCTCCTTCTTGCCCCCGTGCCTTGGCTTTTTGCCCCCTCTCACACACACTGCAGTTTTTGGGACATGACAACCTGGCCTGCACCGCATCTTCTCTCCTCACTGGTCACTGTGCCACCACTCCACAATGTATAGGTGCTCTTTGGGTTAAGCATTTCCATTTCCCCCTGTCCTCTGGGCCAGTCTAGTAAAGGGTTACCACCTTTGAAATAAAAAGAAAAAAAAAAGCACAGCGCCCCCACAAGGCAAGCCCACAAGTGGCACCACAACCCCAAACACAAGGCAACTCTGCAAACTCCTCCTTTCAACAGCCACTAACACTATCTAGAGAGATAACACTCTTTTCTGACTTAATCTTATCTATAGGTGTTATCAAATGGTGGAGGTGGGAACACTGCAGCATCTTTAGCTGGACATAGAAACATTTAACATTAGCTAATCCAGTTGTCATGTTACTGAAATTATCTGGGATCATATAGACCATTGGTGCAACCAAGGTCCTGTAGTGGCACCAAATATTAGGTAAAGGGGGTCATATAAGGTGACTACGACCAGGTTATGATCTGCTGATTATGAGTATGCTATCTGTGTATGTGTATCATTTTTGTAGTTGAAGTTATAAATATTGACTCTATATTGTCTGTCTTTCCAAATATTGTGCTATGCTATTGCGGACATTTCAGAGCCCTTGGTGTTAAGCATTGCTTGCCATGCTTGATGGCCCATTAAGGACTATCAGCTATACAATGGACTCAGTAAGGGAAGGCAGACACATCCTGTGTCTTAGCAAGGGGGGCAGGAATTGCCCAACTGAGTCAAACTCCATTTTGCTGTAAGTTTCCACAGCGAAGGACAAAGAACATTCCTGCACCGGGGAAGGATATAAAAGGGTGGTACCCCATCCCCATTTTGTCTTCAGTCTCCAGCCTGGCTCCTCCTTCTGGATGGGACTTTGCTACAAAGGGGCGCTCTTGGATTGGTCAAAGGATTGATGACCCATTCCTCCTGGGAATGTATTCCAGAGACTCTGATTTGAACCTGCAGTTATTCTACAACTGATGCAAGCCATTACTGCCTGTATTTGATTTCCTTTAGCCATTTCTAACCCTCACCTAGATGTTTTTCCTTGTATAATAAACCTTTAGATTTTAGATTCTAAAGGATTGGCAACAGCGTGATTTGTGGGTAAGATCTGATTTGTGTATTGACTTGGGTCTGGGGCCTGATTCTTTGGAATTGGGAAGAACTGTTTTCTTTTATTGGGGTATTGGTTTTCATAACCATTTGTCCCCAGGACAGGTGGCTGCTGGTGGTGATACTGGGAAGCTGGAGTGTCTAAGGGAATTGCTTGTGTGACCTGTGGCTAGCCAGTGGGGCGAAACCAAAGTCTTTTCTGTCTGGTTTGGTAACCCTTTAGGGTGGAGAAACCCCAGCTTTGGGCTGTAATTGCCCCTTTTGAAGCAACTTGTCCTGGTTTGGCATTCTCAGCTGGTCCCACCAGGAACAGCACTGTCACACCAGTGTACTGTGATCATACAAATTTTAAGAGTATGTGAAAAATCCCTGGCACAGAAATTTTTTTTCCTGACAAATCCATAAAAAAAAAAAAAACAACCCAGCCAGGGCAGTGAAATACTGGAGAGATAGTAACCTACCTAGCTCCTTGGACCCACTTTGAGCAAGGGAAAGGTTGGAGTGTTTCTCTGAAAGAGAGAGCCTGGGTGAGACATATTTCAGGGAGGACAGTCCTGCACCTGACAGCCCTCAAGCCACGGGAGAGGTGGTGGGAGGAGCTAAAACTAATCTCCGCCCCCTTCAATACCGCGCTCTGTCACCAGGAGTGCTACTGAGCAATGGCAGCTGGGCTCGGTCAGCCCCGGCTGGTGGGACCCTCTCAAAGCGGCTCCTGGGGATGCAGAAGAGCCCGTCAGATAAGAGCAGCCCCCGTCTTTCCCCGGCATCGGGGGCCCGATTGAGGCACCTGGGTGCACACAGGGCGGGGGGACCAGTTTCCCCCTCTAGTCAAGCATACACGTGTGGAGCCCCCTCGCCTGCGGGGCGTGGGAAACGCCTCCGATGCTGCCAGCCCTGTGCTGCAGGGCTGGGTAGGGAGGGGAGCCCGTGCCCGGCGGGGAAACGCTTGCCCGGGGAGCCGCGGCGCCTGCAGCCGGCGAAGGGGTGAAGTTAAGTCGGGCGTGTGGGACGCCCCGAGCGCGGAGAGCCGACGAGCTCCGCTCAGCCCCCAGGGCGAGCCCCACTCTCCGGGCGGCGCCCGGCTTCTCCTCCTGCTCTGGGAGCCGCCGCCACCGCCCGCGGAGCTGGGACGCGGCTGCCGGGGGCGGGGCGGGAGTCAATGCCTGGTCCAAGCCCTGCTGCGCTCGCCGTTCAGAGAGGAATAATCCAGCTGCATGGGAGGAAATGAACGTGGCGGGGAAGCAGCCGCCTCCAGCACCGCTCGAGCGCCCGGCCAGCCTCCTCGTCCCCACCTGGGCAAGTACCCGGCGGTCTCTTTCTCCCCTCTCCCTCCGTCGCGCTGCGGGCTCACCCCACCCAGTCCCGGGAGCAACTCTCGGCCCCTTGACCGGGGAGCCGTGAGCGACCCTGTCTCGGGAGCACCCAGCGGCTTCTAGGCGGGATTTAACTCCCGAGCACGGAAGGGCGCGCTGGGGAGTTGCGCGAGGCTAAGAGGGCGGCTAAGCGAGCGGGAGTCGGTGGACGAGATGTGGGGGAGTTTGCCGGGTTCGCTCTGCCTTTGCCGTGTAAACGGGGGCACCGGGAGCCGCTTGCCCGCCTGGCTTTTTGCAGCTGCGGCAAAGCGTGGCGCGGGCTAGCTCCGGGGCAGGGTGATTGTGGTTCGTGGACCGTCGTAAGAAGTTCCGGTGGGAAACTGGCCACTGCGCGTTGTGTGTCTGCTCCGTTCTCTGCTGGTGCGAAGGATGCGGGTGTCTGTCTGATGTGCCCATCCACACAATAATAAATACATCTTCCCAAGCGAGAGTTTCACTCTTCATCGGAGCTGCTTTGCCTTTAATTCACTTACAGCTCCTGCTCTCGCTGATAGTCGAAGGGGAGTAATTTATACCCTCCCCATCTCTCCCCAAATACAAGAAACTTTCACTGCATTACAGCCACACACACGAAAGCTGGAAAGCTCTTTTTTGTTAAATGTTCCTTAAAGGTTGGTTGAGTTTAGTCATGTTCCTTAACGTTGCACCTTTTGCTTTTGAGGGTTAGCTTTAAAGCCAGGTGGGTGTTTGTATACAGTAATCAGCTGAAAACAGAGCCAAGCTGCTATTTATTAGTACGTGTCAAGTACTGTACTTTGTTTTCAATAACAGTATTTAGCGTGTGTATATGTTCTCGATGGTTATTGGGTTAAGTTACAGCACATTGTAAAAGTTACTTTTCTTACTGTTTCCTTATGAAGTGTTGAAAAGTAGGAAAATCACTAATAGATTTGCCAGGAGTGATCGATGCTATATGGTCAGGAAGAACACAGCCTAAATAAATAACTCATAAACTGAACAGTTTGGGGAATGGTCATTGTATCTGTGTCATCATCTGTGTTTGTTGCTAAAATACATTGCAAGACCACACACTTTAAAGTCCTACTAATATAATATTTCAATAAGATTTAACTTTCCTCAAGAAGATGAGGTTAACTTTTTAAAAATGATTCAATTGTGTATTTCAGCCTAGTGATGGTGGCAGTGATGACTATTCAAATGCTGCTAATACAATTGCAATTATATACTGACAAAAATGGATGGAATCTTCTAGTATATTTAACAATAAAGGTGTATTAGGAAGGATAACTGATTCGGGGAGTTGGAAAAACTTGCCACTTTGACTACATAATCTAAAAATGATTTATAAATGATGCCCTTTGATTGTTCATACCTTTCTCTAATTTAATAAATGAAGGCAATCTGATATCATTGACAATAAAAACCTCTGTATTTCTTAAAGATGTTATTGATATGCCATTTTTCAGAGGACATAACTGAAATTATGATTTTCATTTTAAGTGTAGTTGCTACATTTTTAATCAACTTTGAGAAATAACTCAATGCATAAAACTGGTTGTTTTTATTAATTATAAATATCTCACTTTACTCTGTTTAAATAATTGGAATTGATTATTTGTGTAGCTTATAATGACTTCACATCTTTTTAGACGCTTTTAGAGAAGTTAAGTAGTATTAATTTCTAGCCAATACTTTCTCTATAGCATTACTCCCAGGCAACTAGATAAAGATTAATTAAATTTACTGTCCTAGAGTAATTAAACACTTTGTTATCTGTGATGAAATTCTGTAACTTTAAAAAGGGGAAGGAAAATCAAAGATATAGACATAGATATATATGCAATTTAGTTATGCTAAGGTTATCAGTGATAGCCAAGGCAAGCTACTCTTATCTTTGGAAAGTTTCTTTAATATTTAATCAGTGTATATGATTATCTCTAACTCTAGCATTTATATGATGTATAGCTTGTATTGTGTGCTTAAAACTTTCTTAATGTGTCTCAATATCTGTGTGTTTTTATAAGTGTGTGTGTGTGCATTATACAATTTACTTGTTCATAGGGATATACAAGTACATGTCCTTGTTTTAAACAGTGTCCAATATAAAAATGATAGGTGAGGGTGCGGAGTTTGTTGTAATGGTTAATATATTAACCATTCACAAGCAAATGATAGTCTTAAATGTAGCAGATTCTGTATTGGGTTTAAGACATGTTATTTCACTACTTTTAATTTGAAAGCCCTGTTCTTAAACTGTGAAGAATCTGTACAGCAATTATCTTAAAACGTTAGCTCTGTGTAGGTTGAAAACTAATGCACGGTAATTTGGAGTATTTCAATGTTAAAGGTGAAGATTGCTCACTAACATTCAATTAAAAGCTGCAATTAGTCTTCCCTTGTAGATATGTATTATGCCTGAAACATTAAGGGCTGAAACTTCCCACTGACTTTAGCAGGAGCAGTATTGGTCTCTGGACAGATGTGCAAAAATGTCATCTTTTGAATAGAGTACTGCAGGATTTTTTTTGTCAATATGAGGGACTAAAGACGTCCTGCCACATGGAAGGGAAGGGCAAAACATCTGTGGATTTCAATGGCTTTAAGGATTTGGAGCCTAAGCCCCAGAACATTGTTATAGACTGAAAGCAAGAATTATATACGCTTTGACAAGCTGCCTTTATTTAAAAAGTATTTTTCTTAAAAATAAAAAAGCAGCATTGCAAAATGGTAAGACTTCTTAAAAGATTAATAAAATATATGTTTTAGTAATTTAGACTGAAAAATACCAGTGGGAATGCTTGACATTAGATATTTAAACACCTTCATAAAAGGGATCTGTTTTTCAGACACGTTTCACTGATGTCAATGGGAGCAGTGATATACAGCACCTCTGAAAATCAAGATATATGAATGCATATGGAGATGCCTGACTTAATAAAGCTTCACAGTAATATGCCTTAATTACAATTAGTAGGCATTTGCAAAATTTGGATATGTTTGATATCAGTCTAATGGAAATGTGTTTTAATGCATATGAAGGTGCAGTGTATTGATGGTATAGTTTATGCATAATCTATTAAGAAATAAGATGCTATTAATAAGTTACTATTAGACTATTCAATACTGCCAAACACATGGCATTCATTATCAAAATCCAAAACCATTTTAGCATAAAAAGAGCGTGTGTTTATATTGGTTTTCCACAAAATGACATCTCATTGCTCCATGAAATGCAGGGTTCAACGTTATAATCAAATGTAATTTTGAATGGAGTTTCAATAGAGGCTGGAAATAATTTCTGATGTTTGTAATCTTTGGTTTGTTATCCAGCAGGGTTTCAATTAGCATATGGTTTTCTGTCATTGTTGTAAACTTACAGAAGCACAATTCTACTTCTGCATATAACTTGCCTTCTACCTTTCTGTCAAAAGAAAATAAATGAATTCAGATGGCCAAACCCCTTAGCAATGTTACAATGTATATTCCATGGTTTTTAATGAGTTTAATATCCAGCTGTTATTGATTAGTATGTATGAAACACTTTGTTTTTAATAAGAGTATTCAGTGTGTTTTGTCTGAAAGGGAAAGAAAAGATTTTTTTTTATTACTGGTATGCTAATTGAAAGTTTAAAAATAAGCAGAGAAATTAAAATGTATGTATTGTTTATATGATTCTCTGTCCCTGGTACAGAATGTTTAGATATTTGATTTCAGTTCTATAGGATTAGCTAATGTATTCAGTTACCTAACCGTTTTGTTGACTAATGTGCATGGAAGCCATGGGAAATCCCACAAATAACCTCTTTCTTTTTATCTGAAGCAATAAAAAAAAGTCTTAAGGAAAGTAACCAGGGTTGTTATTTCCCCTCCTCCCCGTTCTTAAAAAACTTTTTTGTTTTGACACCTGTGACCGGGGAAGAGATTATATTGTGTAAATGGAAGACCAAAAATGAAAAACAAACAAATTCAGGTGATTAAAATCTTATTTTGATTCAGATTTAGATGAATGTAGATTTATTTCAATTCTTAAAATTATTTGGTAGATCTCTGGTGCCCAATTATTAGCTGGTGCAAATTGTCATAACTACGTTGGTGTGAATGGATCTGTGACAACTTACACCAGGTGAAGATCATCCAGAATCATCCAAAACACAGGACTTGGTGTGATGAAAGACTCCAACTATTCAGACATCTTTTGGGAAAATAATACAAGTTTTTGGAATATATTAGACACCACTATTTTTTATTATAGAAGGTAGAGAAAGCGATTAGAAGAGAGGCTCTTCGGGATTTGATTCTGACAAACAGTGAGGAACTAGTTGAGAATTTGAAGCTTGAAGGCAAGCTGGGTGAAAATATCATGAAATGATAGAGTTCATGGCTCTACAGAATAGTATGAGGGAAAATAGCAGAATAAAGACAATGGACTTCAAGAAGGGAAAGTTTTAGCAACTTCAGAGAATCAGTAGGTAAGATTTGTGCGAAGCAAGTCTAAGGGAGGGGGAAAAAGAGGTCAGGAGAAAAGACAGTTTTTTAAAGAGACATGATAGATGGCACGAGCAAATTGTCCCAAAGCATAGGAAAGACAGGAAGTATAGTAAGAAACCAGGCTGATCTAACCAGGAGATCTTTAATGACCTGAAATTCAAAGATCAAAGAAGAGTTGTACAAGAAATAGGAAGTAGATCAAACTACAAAGGGTGTGTGTGTGTGTCTGTCTGTCTGCCTGTCTATATATTAAAAAAAACCATCCTAAATATGTAAGAACAAAATTAGAAAGGCCAAGGCACAAAAAGCCAGTTACCTAGCTACGGATATAAAAGATAACAAAAGCAAGATGAAAACCAGGGACAGGGTAGACCTATTACTAAATGAGTTGTGAAAGATGACAGAAAAGGCAATAATGGTCCAAGTGTTAAATACCTTTTTTCTTTATTTTCACCAAAACAGTTAGCAGTGCTCAGATGCCTTACATAGTGACTATCAGTGGAGTAGAATCTGAAGCTAAACTAGGAAAATGACATGTTAAGAATTATTTAGACCAGTTAGATGCCTTCAAGTCAGCAGGGCCTGGTGAAATACATCCTAGAATATCAATGGAACTGGCTGAAGAGTTCTCTGAGCCATTAGCAATTATCTTTGAGAACTTGTAGAAAACAGGAGAGAGTCTGGAGGACTGGAAAAGAGCAAATATAGCAGCAGTTCTCAAAGTGGGGATCTCAGGCCGATTCCAGGGGGGTTGTGAGCTTCCGGTGCCACTGAATAGAATGCCTCCACTTTCGGCAGCATTTCGGCAGACGTGTGCTTCAAAGTGTCTGCTGAAAAGCTGCTGAAGTGAGTGTTTCTGGTTTCAGTGGCTTTTTGGTGGACGCTTTGAAGTGCATGGCATGTCCACCGAAATGCTGCCGAAAGCGTAAGGATTCAATTCGGCGGCATTTTGGCAGAAATACATGGGTCACGGGAGCAAGCATGGAAGAAAACGGGCTGCCTCACTACTAAGTTTGAGAACCGCCAAAATATTATCTCTGTATAAAAAGGAGAATAAAGACAACCCAGGGAATTCTAGACCATTACGTTTAACTTCACTACCCAGAAAAATAATGGAGGGAAAAACCAATTTTTTTGATTGCAGCTACAAGATAGTAAGATGATAGAAACAGTCAACAGGGATTTGTCAAGAACAAATCATGTCAAACTAACCTATTGTCCATCTTTGACAGGGTATCAAGCCTTGTGGATAGTGAGGAAACAGTAGATGTAATGTACCTAGACTTTAGTAAGGCTTTTGATACTCTCACGTGGGCTTCTCATAAACTAGAGAAATGTAGCCTAGGTCAGTGGTTTTCAACCTGTGGTCCATGGACCTCTGGAGGGTACACACTATGGATAAGGTTTCCAAAGGGGCCATAGCTCCATTTAAAATTTTTTAGGGGCTCATAGTTGAAAACCATTGGCTTAGATGAACCTACTATAAGGTGAGTGCACAACTGGCTGGAAAACCATACTCAGAGAGTAATTATCAAGCGTTCACAAATGAACTGAAAGGGCATATCAAGTGGAGTCCTGCAGGGAGCTGTCCAGGGTCCAGTTCTATGTAATAGCTTCATAAATTATTTGGATAATGGCATAGAAAGTACACTTATAAAGTTTGAGGATCATACGAAGCTGGGAGGGTTTACAAGCATTTTGGAGGCCAGGATTAGAATTCAAAATGATCTTGACAAACTGGAGAAATCTCCTCAGATAAAGAGGATGAAATGTAGTAAGGACAAATACAAGTGCTACACTTAGGAAGGAAAAACTAATTGCACAAAACACAAACTGGGAGATGACTGGAAGGAGTACTTCAGAAATGATATTGGGATAGGGTTGCCAACTGTCTAATTTGAACCACAACACCCTTGCCCGCCCCTTCTCTGAGGCCTTGCTCCCCACTCAATCTCCCCTTCCTCCATTGCTCATTCTCCCCACACCCTCACTCACTTTCACTGGGCTGGGGCAAGGGGTTGGGGTGCAGGAGGGAGTTGAGTGTGGGGCCAAAGGGTTTGGAATGTGGGAGGGAACTCTGGGCTGAGCCTGGGACAGGGGTTTGAGGTGCAGGAGGGGGGCTCAGGGTAGGGATGTGGGATGCAGGCTCCAGTTGGGCAGTGCTTTGGGTGGCTCCCAGAAACCATAGCATGCCCCTGCAGCTCATGAGCAGCATGCACAGAGCTGCCTCTGCCTGCAGGCACTGCCTCTGCAACTCCTATGGACTGCTGTTCCTGGCCAGTCTTTCTAGTAAAATGTCTTACAGGAAAATCATTTATCAAGTTTATATTTGTTTGAAAGGGACTGATTATATGTTATTGCAAAACTTTAAACCTATCTATAAAAAAATCCTCTCTAACTTATTGTTAAGTATGGGAAAGTGTTGTGTTGTGTTTTTTTTTTTAAATTAAGGGAATCAACAATTAAATGAACATTAATGTCCTCACAAATGTCATGCCTTACAAGCCTTGTATCATGCTATCCAGTCATGGTCACATTACTTAGCTCTTCAAAATAGTTCCCCAGCTTTTCAATTGCCACATACAAGCACTTGAAAGAGTCCCATCAAATTAATCAGAATGACACTCAAGCATACAACCAGAACTTCAAAATTATTTAGGTCGAGATAACTTACTAGTAGATGTTTGTGTTATCTTAAGCACAGCATTGTGAGGTTTTGACTGCCACTATACCAACACATGTACACTTTTTCTATCAGCTCCACATTCTATTCCATATTGAAAGTGAAGAATCAGAGGGGTAGCCGTATTAGTCTGGAATTGCAGAAGTGACAAAGAGTCCTGTGGCACCTTAAAGACTAACTAAAATTTTAGAGCATAAACCAGCATCTCACCAGCAACAGCACACCGCGCCATAAATAACTCTAACTCAGGAACCAATCCATGCAACAAACCTCGATGCCAACTCTGCCCACACATCTACACTAGCAACACCATTACAGGACCAAACCAGATCAGCCACACCATCACTGGTTCATTCACCTGCACATCTATCAATGTAATATACGCCATTATGTGCCAGCAATGTCCCTCTGCTATGTACATCGGCCAAACTGGACAATCCCTACGAAAAAGGATAAATGGACACAAATCAGATATCAGGAATGGCAATATTCAAAAACCTGTAGGAGAGCACTTCAACCTCACTGGACACACTATAAAAGATTTAAAGGTCAGCATTTTGCAGCAAAAAATCTTCAAGTCCAGACTGCAAAGAGAGACTGCAGAGCTGCAATTCATTTGCAAATTTGACACAATCAGTTTGGGACTGAATAGAGATTTTGAATGGCTAGCTAACTACAAAAGCAGCTTCTCTTCTCTCGCTATTCACACCTCCAGTTCAGCTGCTAGAGAAACACCTCACCCTCCCTGATTAGAGATAACAAGCTGGTTCAGCCTCATTGGACTAACCTTGTTATCTCCCACCTGGTTCTTGCCTACCTATTTACACCTGCCCCTGGATACTTTCACTGCATGCATCCGACGAAGTGGGTATTTACCCACAAAAGCTTATGCTCTAAAATTTTAGTTAATCTTTAAGGTGCTACAGGACTCTTTGTCATATTGAAAGTGGTTTTCTTTATTTTTTTTAAATGGTTCAACATATGGGAAATGTGAAGACACTGAATGTAAAGGAAACATTTTCACTGTGGAATGAGACCAGGAAGTGTGAAGGTTCGGCAGCAATGCTGAGGAATCAGGCAGGTAAAGTAGGTGGCCCAATACCACAATTCCTGCCATTATGTCTCCTCAGTACCTCTAATTAGAATACATTTCTGGCCAACTTTGCAGTCAACTTTTTTAAAAAAATATTTCCATCTCATGATCTGCTAAATTTCACCAGTGGGGGTTCTAGTCTGATCTTAAGGTTTATTGGAGCAAGGCTGCTCTCTAGCAAACCCCGACTTCTCTGTCTTGCAAATATCTTGTTTCCCTTTTGAAGGTGGAAGCAACTTTGCCTGCAAGTCTCCTTTCACTAGAATGTACTGATGCCCAAGGGCCCTAATCCTACAAAGACTCACAATACCACTGCTATTTAATGTCTATATTGAAACTGACTTACTGCCTTTAATGAGTAGGGCCCACTGTCTTGTGCAGCTATATAAAGGCCATCCCTATCACAAAAAATTTACAATCTGAAGTTAATGTCCTTTTAATGTGACTGCTTGCAATACGTATAGTCAAATCTATGCAGGATTGGGGCTGTTCACACACCAAGGGTCAAACAAGGCAACAATAAATAATTTGGATGTGCACGAGGGTTCTGGTTGAAAAACTGATGATGATTTAAGTTTTGAATGTTGGATAATGTTAAATATAGCTCTGACAACTCTCGAAGCTGACTTATGAAGTTTAAGACATTGGAAAACTATCAGATCAAATGGATACTGGTAAAATTTTTAACTACTTATGTAATGTAGGGTAACTGAGTTTTATATGGATGTTCTGCATGGGAAATCTACCCATCTCAACCCAAGAGGAGGATGAGATGCTGCCACTGTAGCCTTCTGAATCCCTTGCCATATCTCTACTATTCTCTGTGGGAGTTCCTGGTCATTAGAGGTAAAATGCTGTTTCTTTTGAAGTCGGTGGTGCCTAAATGTGCAGATCCGATTATTACCTCTACACTTCATATTCAGAGCTAGTATACAGATCATCTTCCCCTTTCCAGTATGTAGATGGCCCCTTAAATGGTGGCTCTGTCTATGCCTCATTATGCTTTGGGATTCTGTAGTGTTTCCATTGATTGTTTCTTGGGTCCTTCAACTACACTTCAGTCTAAAATTATTATTCAAGAACTCAGTACCCAATAGCCCCCATCTAGGCACCCAAATAAGTTGTCCACACTTGAAAATTTGGCTTTTTACAGACTTGCAATGATGTTAGTTATTTCTACACTGCCGTCTGTCTCTTGACATCTTTTTAAAACCCAGCCACCTAACGTGACATTCCCTATATGTTAGGTAGTTATAATAACGTCCTTCTTCATTAGTTGCTGTGGAAATGGACTATAGGGTGAACTAGTTCAGATGCACTTGACCCTTCGCTTAAAGTTGAAAATGAACTGGAACTTTTTCTGAGGTTCATTAAGCATGTTATCTATCAATTTTTCATTTTCCTGCACTTCCAAGTTCCAGGTTGGGCTGGAGGTGGACATAATGAAATTTCATGGAAAAGACTATTTTCCTTGTATTTCTAATCTGGATGGAAACAGAGTCTCTCAAGAGACTAGTAGTATTTTTGAAAGGTTTCCAGACAAGTTTTTCAGGTAACTTATATTAACATCTGAACTCTTGGATGGTTACAACAGCCTTTAAACATTTCAGTTATTTTGTTGCTATCCGTTTCTTCTCTACAGTACTTCCTCCCCCCCGCAAATATCATGTTTTAAAATGCAGATGTATTTGTAATTAAATATTCCTAATCACTGTATCCTGTCCATGCTGTTGAATCTTAAATCATTTTACTGTTTTTAACAAGAAACTTTAGTGGGAACTGCAAAAAGTTATTGTAAACTATAAAAAAACTCTATCTGGTAGATAATGATACATAGAGCTAGATATATACATTACAATGTGGCTATCACTGCTTTAGATGTAATTGTTTCAGTCTAGCACAAAGTAGGTACTAAGGTAACTTGAAGATTAAAGACCATATTATTTGTGTGTGTGAAAGATATAGGTGCATAGATATGCAGGAAAATTTTGTTTATTGTAAAGATGATGTACGGTACATAACATTTTGTAGCATGTTATTTGATTGTGGGTGTTTCCTGAATGAGGTGTAACTAGTTTGCTGGAAGTTTAGTTTCAAATCACTTAAAGAATTATGTATATTACCATATACTGCCTATCTTCTTCTCTAAAAGTTTAATTAGTAGCTAGTTAAATTGCTAAAAAAGAGTAAAACAAAATCTGAGATGACTTCCAGTCATAATATCTAATTGTATATTATTGCAAGCTATTAGCTTTCTCTTCTTTGTATGAACGAACAAAGGCTTTTGCAAAAAATATTGTTACCAGTATGCTTGTACCAAATTTTCCAATTTCTAATTTAATGTAAATATTGTATTTCCAGGGGAAAAAAGGTAATTTTGTTCATTTTATTATCAACACATTTTTTTCACATAGCAACACACCAGAAGATCTTTAGGATGGATTGTATATTCTTTTTTTTTAATGTAGCACCTCATTAGATCAGCCTACAGAGAAGAACGTTGAACTGCAAAAAGTTTCTTACAATTAAGAATTATGTTAATGTAACTCAGGAGACCAAAAGAATAAACTGCATTTAATTTACAATACATTCCAGTTATAAAACAATGTCTTGATCTTCTGGTCTGCTATATTCATAACATACAAAGTGTTTCCTCTGTAGATAGCACTGGTATCTGTGTAGATGGGCCCACATAGCCATGGTATCTGAATGCCTCAAAGACATTAATGCAGGGGTAGGCAAACTTTTTGGCCCGAGGGCCACATTGGGGTTAAAAATTGTGCGGAGGGCCAGGTAGGGAAAGGTGTGCCTCCCCAAACATCCTGCCCCTTATCCAACCCCCTCCCACTTCCTGCCCCCGACTGCTCCCCTCAGAAGCCCCGACTCATCTACCCCCCCATTCCTTGTCCCCTGATCACCCCCTCCGGAGACCCCCCCCCCCTGCCCCCCCAGACCCCCACCCCCACCTCCGCCCCCCCCCCCCCCCCGCTTACCATGCTCAGTCGGGTGCTCTTCGGCTCAGCCAGGGAGCGCAGGGACCGTGGCTCCCCATGCTCGACCTGGCCCCTGGCCACAGAGCATGGGGCGGACCTGGCCCAGGAGTGTGGGGACCCGCGGCCCAGCCCCTGGGCCAGGCGTGCAGGGCCTCTGGCCCAACCTTGCAGGCCAGATGAAAATGGCCGGAGGGCCACATGTGGGCCGTAGTTTGCCCACCTCTGCATAAATGCATTTAGCTTCATCACTTGGGTGAGCAAGGAAAGAATTTTCCACATTTTTACAGATGTGGAGTGGAAATATTGAGAAGTTAAATGATTTGCCAAAGAATGCAGAAAATCTGTGGCAGAGATAGGAATGGAACCTCTGAATCCCAATCTAGCTATAAGAAGACTATTCTTTTTTTCATGTTCTAGCCTTCTGTTAATGACATCACAACATTAGTCTGTTAAGGTTGCCATGCTATGCATTTATAAGGTACTTTTATGTGAATTAAAGCCAACAAAAGGTCAGTTTCCACCAATTCAGATGCTGGTTATATGGCCAGAATACTTAACCTATGTACATGTAGCAACATACAGTATTTATGTTCCTTACTGTCTCTCTCTATAATGGGTACTGTCTGATAGATGGGTAGTGAAATTTTCTTAATTACTGTCTGAGTAAAGTGGTCTAAGATGTTCGGAGAAAAGGTGCTATATAACTGGTAAGGTGGTGTGTCTGTGCTGTACACCTTCAAAGCTCTGTGAAATATATCGGTTTGGTTGCTGAAGATGTACTATCATATAAGGAGTGTTTTTTACCTTTTCATACCTAGCCTACTTACCTGATTTCTAATTTTGACAAGATTTAATAGAAAAATGATATATTAATATCAAACATGTTTATTAACTAGTATTCATAGTAAATTAAACTGAAAGCTCACTTGCAAAACAATTACCTTTATAATAGGGATGTAATTAGTTGAAACAAACCACTCAGAAATGATTAACAATTTGACATGATGATTAGATGATGTTGCCACTAAGGTCCTATTCATTAAAGTAAACTTGCTTTCTGTGTGAGTCATTGTTCCTGATCATCTTGGGTATGCTAATAGTTATGATACAGTTGTCTCATCTCTTGCTTTTCTCATCCAGTTACATGCTTTTAAAAATGATGTACATACAGTAATAGGACCATATATGAGTAGATAAGTGAAATGAAGCACTGTTTTAAAGGACATCAGAAATTCCATGCTTAATTTTAATGTTTGTTAGAATTGTCATTTATAGTTCAGGATAAAAAGTATCCTACAATTATTTTTTCAGGAAATTATTATTACTTAAATTCATTTCTTTCACATTTATTTTTGAATAGAAGTCCAAATTTAAACACACCATAGAAGATATTAGTGGAATTTTGCTAAAATATTCAAAATTATCATTGTAAGTAAATGTTATTGAATGTTACTCAATGTAAACTTCCATTAATGACTGAGATAATATATAAAAATATAATCTGGGTCTTTAAAAAAGTGAATACTGTAGAGCTAGTTCATTGATTCAATGTGAATAAATTAGAGGAATTTAACCATTTTTTTCTTTGATTTTAAAAAATTTAGATCCTAATCCTGTAAACACATATTTTGTTAAAACGACAAAGAGTCTTGTAGCACTTTATAGACTAACAGAGATGTTTGGGATAATAAGCTTTCATGGGCTAAGACCCACTTCATCAGATGAATGTTGTGGAAATCTCCAGAGGCAGGTATAAATATGCAGGCAAGATAGCAAGGTAAATTCAGTCAGGAAGGGTGAGGCCCACTTCCAGCAGCTGATCTGGAGGTGTGAACAACCAGAGAGGAGAAACTGCTCTTGTAGTCGGCAAGCCATTCACATTCTTTGTTTAGTCCTGAGTTGATAGTCTCAAATTTGCAGATGATTGGAGCTCAGCAATTTCTCTTTGAAGTCTGGTCTTGAAGTTTTTTTTGGTGCAGGATGGCTGTCTTTAGGTCTGCTATTGTATGTCCAGGGAGGTTGAAGTGTTCTCCTACAGGCTTTTGTATATTGCCATTCCTAATATCTGATTTGTGTCCATTTATCCTTTTACGTAGGGATTATCCAGTTTGGCCAATGTACATAGCAGAGGGGCATTACTTTGATGTGTTTTACTTTACTTTGGAATCCAAGGGTCTCCTCACATGCTTTACGCTGAGTGCATGTTTGAATATTTGTATGATCTGGCACTTGCGATTTGCAATTGTTTAGTTCATGTGAATAAATTTCATCCTGCAGATTCTTCATGACTGTTCTGTTGTAGAGGGTGATTGGTTAGCTAAGTCACATACTATTTCTTTCTGCTTACTTATTGGAGGACTGATTTTTTTTAAAAAAAATAGATAGTGATGAGTACTCAATGACAAATAATGAATAGTGAATACTATTTTTTTATGCCTGAATACATTTGCTCACTGATGCGTACAGAAAGAGAGAGAGAGAACAGTTTTCCTAATTCTTCCAGGCCACATTCAACAGAAAAATGATTATTCTGCAGCAGATCACTTGATAAAATGAGGAAACTTGGAAGAAAAAAATAAAGTAGCATAAATGTTATTTTAGAAAATATTAAGAACGTAAAAGCTTAGATGAAAGGTAGGTGTATTTACGCAATGCAACATTGACATTCTGCATGTCTCCCTTTAATCTGTCCTTGTATGGAGTGTAGAGAGCTGTCAACAGATTGCCTTTCATTGACGGGTAACTAATGAATTGATTTAATACCAAAGTTAGAATAATGATATTGACAGGAAGCAGAACTTAGCCACTTAATCACTTCTTCAAAGAAAAGATTTTAAAAAAAACTTTGATATGTGGTTCAGATCCTTCAGGACCTCTTAGTTTGGGTTTCCTACCCTGTGCCACAGTTTCCCTAATGATGTAATGTGACGTCCACCTTAGATGAGAAAATTTCTCCTTGTGTAAACTATCTCAGGAGTTCAAGGCAGGGTGGTGGTGACTACACCCAGTTAACAGAGCTTTATATGAGACAGCCAGTATGGGACACGGTGCTACTGGTTGATGTTGCCAGTTTCAGCTGCTCTGTGAGAGTATCCATTCCCTTATAGAGTGGAGTTGTCTTCAGTACAGAGTTAACCTGGGTGTTTAGACTGGGTCTGAGCTTTGGGGTTAGCTTAGCCCCGGCACGAAGGGCATAGCATAAACCCCTACTCAACTTACTGTGTCCTCAGTGGTGCTGTACTTCTCCATCTATGTTAGCAGGACTTGTGGGGGCACACTTGATGATAATTCTTTGCACTGCAATGATCTGAACTAAGTCACTTTGATTCTTTTCCAGGGAATTGTGGGAGAACTTGTCCATCTTTTCTAGGCACATAGGGGGAATTGGGAGACCACTGGACAACTCTTAGCATTTGAGCCTGCATCCTTAATGCAAACTGTCAGGTTTCCAGCCTGAGTGAAAGTGGAAACTCTGCTCTAACCCACATCCCCAACCCTGTCCACAAGTGTGGGTTGAAAGTATAACTTATGATTATTTGGTGTGGTGCTCTGTGCACTTAGGCCACCTAGAGATTTATGAGTCTGTAATAGCCTTGGTTAAGAGCCATGTGGCTTTTAGGTTGTGAAGTACAGGCTCATGCACCTAGTTTCAGAGGTCCCAGGTTTTATCCCACCCATTGATGACTGGGGTCTGTTGGTGTTAGAAAATAACCATTTAACTCATGTTAAGGGTTTTTTGTTTGACAGGAGGAGGATTAGGGGCAACACTTGTGTAGCAGTCTGGGCTAACTCACTACAATGAAGACAGATAGTTAATGAGTTCTTTGTGTATGTATAAGGTGACCAAAGCCTTGCTTTGAAATATGTTTTGCTGATTGTCTGAAAATAAAAAAGCCAGACTCTTCATGAAAAACTAGTGGGTTTTTTGTTTTTTTTTTTGTTCCTTTTAAAGAGTCTCTGCTTGTAAAAATAACTATTTGGAATTGGACTCTGCCACAGACCTCAATATAGATAGCTTGGCTACATGGTAGCCGGAAGATATCACTTTCTACAAGTATCTGAAATATGTAAAATGTCAAGTTGGAATTGTTGAGAATTGTCCAAGAAGATGTAGTTAGAATGAGATTAAGTAAAGGACAAAATATCAGGAGTAAATTCCTAACAGTATCCTGTGGGGAAAGAGCGGCTATCTTTAGCACACTAGCACACCAAACCATTTAGAGGATTTGTATAGAAGATTGGCCACTTAAGACCTACCTCATGCAAGTCAATAGGCCTCTATGTTGGTGTTGAAATCTGCTGTGTGAATCAGAGGGGAAAATATTGCTAATGAGGGATAATGCTACACAATAAGCAAAACGTGGTAGGCAATACATTTCTTTTCAATAATAAGAATGGTAAAACAGGTTTAAATCTAGCTAGATGCCATTTTATGCTAAATAATACCTCTTCCTTGTTCCCAAACAAACAAGAATATTAAACAATACTTTAAGAACTTACTTATCATATACATAATCATTAAAATCTTTTGTTTAACTTTAATTACTCTCAGTACAAATGGTAAAATCTTGACACCATTGAAATTTAATATCAAAACTCACATTAACTTTTGTGGGGCCACGATTGCACCTAACATATCCAAGGTTTGCTTGGGCAAGTTTCTGACCAGCATATTGAAATAATGCACAGCAGTAATAAGATACTCAGTTATGAGGTATCAGATATGTTGACTAAATATCAAAACACAGCTGCGAATGGTTGTATGATAGCTGTCACAGACATCTGTTGTTTTAGCGAGGAAAATATTTTTTCCTCCATTGATGGAGACTTCCTTCCCATTTTTCCAATATAAATATTACTTAGCCTCATTAGTAAATTGTACTTCATTCTCTATCCTCTTGCAAAGAGAGGAAACAATGTGGGTTTTTGTGTTTAGCTTAAGTGATAGTCTTGTACTTTTGGTTTTCTAATCCAACAAAACATTTGAGCACATGCTTAACTTTAAGTATGTGTGTAGTCTCATTGAAGTCAATGGACTGCTCGCATGCATAAAAGTGAACATATTAAACACTATGCTACATAATGCCTTAGTGCTGAAAGTCCAGGTTTAATTCCTGCTGATGACCACAGTACTGTATGAGGCAATGTTTGGTTACATATGCATGTAAGTAAAGTATATATAAGAGAAATGTTTAGATTGATAATTGAATGACTTACATAGCTTGCTGTCTTGATCAAAACCTGGCAGGATCTGAGGTCAGTTTTTTTGAAATTATTTTATTGATCATTTTATCTGCTATGACAGAAACTGGTTAGAATGCATTAAAATGTGCTAAATTTCTCTTGGGAAAATGCCTGTTCTGTTCCATGAATATAATAGAAATACGAGGGTTGAAATTAAAATCAGATATGAGCTGTAGAGGTTAAATTTAAATCATGTTCTTTAATTCATACCAAAACACAGACACATTTCAGTCCTTGGTAAGAAGGTGCAACTTCTACCGAAATCAATAGGAGTTGTGTCTACTTACCCCAGGACTGAAGGGAGTTCTACATATGCATGTAAAATTTAATAGAAAAGATAATAGCTGTTTTTCCTTCAGTTAAAATGTGGGGAAGAAGATGAAGGAAAAAAATATTCCTATATGCTAGCTCTAAGTTTCCACATAAGAGTATCTGATATTTAGGGACTGTCTGCAAAAATATAAATTGCTTGCTGTTGCCAGGACAGTACCCCGAATTACCAGTGAATCTAAGCCATGTTTGCAATTTATGATGGCAATTTTTTTGTAATGGCGCACGTCCCTCTTCGGGGACTGTTGCAGACCTCTCTGAAAGTAATTTTACAGTGGTGTCACTGTTGTTTCTGATCTTACCTTTAACAGTATAAATCAAGACTAACTCCTTTGATACAAGTCCTCTGAATTTCAGTTGCTGACTTGAGTTTCATCACTCAGGCTGGCTGCTTCAAGGTGTGAACAGTGAGTTTTTAGAGAGCCAGCATGAGTGTTAGCAATGACCCAATAGCAATGGACTCTATTGGGAACACTATGTTATTACAAATTGGAAATCTTCTGTGGATGACCTGAAATATTTATACATTTTTCTGAGAGTAATTTGCATTTACCCTTTCTGCCTTGTGTTTTTAAATTTCTTGTGTTCATCATTTTGGGTTAAATCATAAGAAAAGCCTAGTACCTCTAACCTTTGTTGAAAACAATGTGAATTTCAGGAACCCTAACCACGCAAGATTTAGCCCATTTAATGTGGTTTAGATTTAAAGTTTGCAGTTGGCTCCTTGCTTACCTTAGGTAAAACTGTTAAATGACATGAAAATAAAATACACAGCAGCAAAATTTGTTTTCAACATTCATGAATTACACTACACAACATACTCATGAAAAATAAGAATACTATGACCATCCCAAAGGTTCCATGTGTGCAATCATTTTACTTATAGACATACAAGAATGGTTTATACCAGCTGTTCTCAAAGTGGGGGTCATGACCCAACAGGTGGTCGCAGGGCAATTCCCGGGGCATCGCAAACTCCCTGTGTCACAGAAGCGCTGCCAAGCCAAACGTTTTTGCTTTTGGCGGCATTTCGGCAGGCATGCCATGCACTTCAGAGTGTCCTTTGAAAAGTCGCTGAAGTGAAAGTTTCCGGTTTCGGTGGCTTTTTGGCAGACACTAATGAAGCGCACAGCTTGTCTGCTGAAATGCGCTGAAACTGGAAGCATTCGGCTAGGCGGCACTTCGACGGATATACAGGGGTTGCGGCAGCCCGCGGGGTACAGAAAAAGGGCCGCCAACCCAAGAAGTTTGAGAACCGCCAGTTTATACTCTTAACAATGTGCATATACATGATAGGTACTCCTCTAATCCTGTACATCTACACCTTAATGACCGTCTCATGATCCAGGTCGTTAAACAGCTGTTCTCAGTGATCGGGAGAAAATGAGCTGAAAGCCACAAGAAAAGGGGCCTGAATAGCTCTAACAAACTGGAATAGCTGTTTATTATATGCATAATAGCTTTTTTCAGTTTTTTAAACTGTAAAAAAATCAGCAACTGTTCTATTATTTATATTGTGACAAAGCTCTGTCCTTATTTTCATGGATTCTGTGTTTCCTGGTGGATTTCACTAGACTCAGAGGCTCACTGTGACCCTCCACGTAGCCCTTCTCTCTCTAGAGACAAGGTCACAGTCTATTGAACCATTTTCATCATAAGCCGGTGAGGAGAAGCTATCCTTCCTGGCACAGTCTCTGTTGTCTCTGAATCTCAGTGATTAATTAGGGGAGGCAGAAAATGGGGAGCCCGAGCCCACCCTCTACTCCGGGCTCCAGCCGAGGGACCCTAAGAGTATCAGCTAAGATGGCTGACCTTTTAGCCACAAAACATAATACAATTCCCTGGGCTACTTCTCCACAGCAGTCCCCACTTCTTCAGACTCCACTTCACCCTTACCTCAGGGCCTCCTTCCTTCTGAATGATATGTCTACCACTCAGTCTCACCAACAGCACAACTTCTTCCCACAGCTCCTGACATCCACACCGACCTGACTAACTGGGAAGCTTTTAACTGGTTTCCGCCAGTCCCTGATTGGCTTCAGGTGTCCCAATCAGGCTAGTTGTTTCTACTGATTTCTAGAAGGTTCCAGTGGTACCAGAGATTTGTTTAGCTTGAGGCTAACATATCTGTTCCCTAGCACCCTCCTATAGCCATCTGGCCTTGCCCCATCACAATATATAATATTATAAATATATATTATATGTAAATAGAACAGTTGCTGATTTTTTTTTTTACAGTTTAAAAAACTAAAAAAACTATTATGCATATAATAAACAGCTATTCCAGTTTGTTAGATCTATTCAGGCCCCTTTTCTTGTGGCTTTCAGCTCATTTTCTCCTGATCACTGAGAACAGTGATGTACTCTGTAGATGTACAGGATTAGAGGAGTACCTATCATGTGTATGCACATTAAGAGTATAAACCGGTGGTTCTATATATATATATATATATATATATATATAATAAAAATTAAGCTACTAGCAATAAATGTAGGAAGCTTTGGAAGTGGAGGAGAAGAGCAATTGATACAATTCAAACTGGAACAGGTGCAGAAAAGGGTTACTAGGAGGGATGGAATGGAAAACCTACTTCAGGAAAGGGAACTCAAAGAGCTTGGCTTGTTTAGCCTAACCAAAAGAAAGCTGAGAGGAGATATGATTGCTCCTATTAATACATCAGAGAGAGAAATACCAAGGAGGGGGAGGAATTATTTAAGTTAATTGCCAATAAGGACACATTAACAAATGGATATAAATTGGCCATTAACAAGTTTAGGCTTGAAATTAGAGAAAGGTGTCTAACCATCAGAGGAGTGAAGTTCTGGAATGGTCTTCCCTGGAGAGCAGTGGAGGCTAAAAGCCTATCTGGCTTCAAGACTGAGCTTGATATATTTATGGAGGGGATAGTATGATAAGACTGCCTACATGCCATTGTAGGCAATCTGCAACTGCTAGTAGCAAAGATTCTTTAGTGGCCGGTGATGGGACACTAGGTGGGGAAGGCTCTGAGTTGCTATAGAGAATTCTTCCCTGGGTGCCTGGCTGGTTCATCTTGCCAAAATGTTCAGCGTCTTACTGACTACCATATTTGGGTCTTGACAGGAATTTTTTCCTGATTCAGATTGGCAGAAAGTTCTGGGTTTTTTTCTTGGATTTTTCTTTCCTCTGCAGCCTGGGGCATGGGTTACTTGCAAGTTTAAACTAGTGTAAATGATGGAGTCTCGGCAACTTGAAGTATTGATAAATCACAATTTAAATCAGGACTTCAGTAATTCAGCCAGATGTGCGGGGTCTATTATAAGCATGGTTGGTTAAGATTCTGTGGCCTACAATATGCAGGCTAGATTATCATGATGATCCCTTCTGGCCAACGACTCAAGTTTGAGTCTATAATCCTCATATCTGATATAGACAGTGAGAAAAGCAGTTCTAGCTTCAGTGGTTGCAAGTGTAGGGTTAAGAACTGTACTCCTAGTTATTAGCAGGTTAATGTGGCAACAGAGTTAAGTGGTTTTATTGCTGCTATATGTTGCCCTCTAATACACACTGATGTACACTTGTCTAAAATGTATCTGATATGTCGTGTGTCTGTCTTCACTTGCTCATTAAGGATGAAAATGGCAGGTAACTCGTATCTTGATATTCTTAGTGATATTGAAAATGTCAGACGTTGCTATGAGTTGAAAGTACAAAATACTAAAACCTATATTCATTTTCAAGGCTCTGCAAGGCAAATCCTCATTCCATCTACTATTTCTTATACGGTATCAAGAAGTCAACGCTGCTATGACAGTGATGACAGTATTGATTACCCATTTGTCAAATTTTCCAGCAAGCATCTTTGCACTCGGAGTCCCTAGTGTATGGAAGATGCCAGTATGGTATCTCTCTTCATATTTTACAGTACAACTCACCATTGGTCTGATTTCTACTAAGCACCAGACAGTTGTTAGGCAGCTATTGTGTTGCAATGACTTATTGCACTATTCATAAATGTGTCATTTTTACCCTGTTCTCCCAACTTTGATTCTGATTGTTTCCATCCATTATCTGATTTTAAGCTTAGATCATAATTTCTTTGAGACAGGGATCATCTTTTTATATGCTGAGTAGCATGTTGAGGCTGTAAGCCCAAAATGCTACTGTAATACTATGAAATAATTGAAGAAATAATACAGTAAATGATTGATACAAAAAATCCCCATGCTTTTCACAAAGTATCTACTTGTTAGTTTCAACTAGCTACATTCAAATTCTTTCCTCATGGATAGCTGATATCTGTGAAATACATGAATTATAGTGATTAGTGAGATGTAAATGCCTAGGCAGAAGATGAAAGTCTACATCCAGTACTGCACTCACTCAGATAAATGGAGGCTTTCTCATTGACTAATGGCTTCAAGATATGGTCCTTCATTTGCAGACTTGAGAGGTGCAATGCTTCCTGGAACTCTATGGGGAAATAAGTTTGTGGCTTGTGGGAATTTACTAATTCCCCTCCTTAACAAATCACATTAAATCATATGCATATAAATAATATCTTGCATGCTGTTGTTAGAATACCATTTATTTAAATATTTTTGGATTTTTTCTACATTTTCAAATATACTGATTTCAATTACAATACAGAATATAAAGTGTGCAGTGCTCTTTATATTTTTATTACATTACAAATATGCACTGCTAAAAAACAAAATAAATTGTATTTTAATTCACCTAATATAAGTACCGTAGTGCAATCCCTTTATCATGAAAGTTGAACTTACAAACATAATTTTATCTGCAAAAATAACTTCAACAATAAAACAATATAAAACTTTAGAGCCTAAAAGTCCACTCAGTCCTACTTCAGCCAATTGCTCAGACAAACAAATTTGGATACAATTTGCAGGAGATAATGCTGCATGTTTCTTGTTTACAATGTCACCTGAAAGTGATATTGTGTGACATTCGCATGGCACTGCTGTAGTCAGCGTCACAAGATATTTATGTGCCAGATGCACTAAAAATTCAGTGGTCCCTTAATGCTTCAACCACCATTCCAGAGGACCTGCGTCCCCGGTGATAAAGATTTTTGCTTGGTAATGATCTAAAGCAGAGTGGACCAATGTCTGTTGATTTTCATCATCTGAGTTAGATGGCACCAGCAGAAGGTTGGGGTTTTTTTTTAGTGGTTTGGATTATGTAGTTTCTGCAAGAATGTGTTGCTCTTTTAAGACTTCTGAAAGCAATCTCTACATCTCGTCCCTCTTGGATTTTGGAAGGCACTTCAGATTCTTAAATTTTGGGTCAAGTGCTGTAGCTAATTTTAGAAAACTCACATTGGTATCTTCTTTGCGTTTTGTCAAATCTGCTATGAAAGTGTTCTTAAAATGACCATGTGATGGGTCATCATCTGAAACTGCTATAACATGAAATATATGGCAGAATGCGGGTAAAACAGAGCAGGAGGCATACAGTTCTCCCCAAAGAAGTTCAGTGAAAAATGTAATTAATGCATTATTTTTTAACGAGCATCATCAGCATGGAAGTATGCACTGTGGAATGGTGGCCAAAGCATGAAGGGGCATACAAATGTTTAGCATATCTGGCACGTAAATACCTTATAATGCCGGCTACAGAATTGCCATGCGAATGTCTGTCCCCACTTTCATGTGATGTAAATAAGAAGCAGTAGTATCTCCTGTAAATGTAAACAAACTTGTTTGTCTTCACGATTGGCTGAACAAGAAGTAGGAGTGAATGGACTTCTAAGTGCTAAAGTTTTACATGGTTTTGGTTTTGAGTGCAGTTATGTAACAGACAAAAGTTTACATTTGTAACAAATGTACAAATGTTACATTTGTAACAAATGTAAAAGTTTACATTTGTAAAACAAGTTTACATTTGTAAGTTACACTTTCATGATAAAGGGATTGCAGTACTTTACTTGTATGAGGTGAATTGAAAAATACTATTTGTTTCATTTTTACAATGGATGTATTTGAAATATATAAAGTGAACATTGCACACTTTGTATTCTGAATTGTAATAGAAATCAATATATGACAATGAAGAAAAACATTCAAAATATTGAATACATTTCAATTAGTATTCTAACACTGATTAATAGCAATTATTTTTTTAATTGGGATTAATTTTTTTGAATTAACTGTGATTAATCAATAGCCCTAGCTGGAAAAAAAGGATCTTTAATTTTAAAATCTGCCTCAAAAGTTGTTTCTTGATTGACGATCAAAAGCAACATTTTAAAAAAATCTTCAGACTGCACAGCATTAGGCTCCAGAGTAGTTGGCATTCTTAAATGGTTTTATCATTCATTTTCTTTTAATTAGAGGGGCAACTAAACTGAAAATCTGAATCTGAACTTTCTCAAACTTCAAGTAAATGCAAGTCTTGCTCAAAATTTCTTGGTGTATGCCCATTTCTGAGAAATTGATCTAACATGAACATGAGATATGAACTTTTTGTAAGTTGAACTCTGGGTTAGTGAGCAGAATCCCCACTGAGTCCTCTTCAGCATAGCTCTTTTGGAGTTCAGTTACTATTCATGGTGGTTGGGTCTGGTATAAGTATTTGGATGGATGAACTGATGATGTAGAAGAACTGCCAGAAGCCGAGATGAGCACCTTATAAGATCAGAAGTTTATGACAAGATAACTGGCTCTGTGAATGAGGGGAAAACTGTGGACATGTTATTCCTTGACTTCAGCAAAACTTTTGATACAGTCTCCCACAGTATTCTTGCTAGCAAATTAAAATAGCATGGGCTGGATGAATGGACTATAAGGTGGATAGAAAGCTGGCTAGATCATCGAGCTCAACAGGTAGCGATCAATTGCTCCATTTCTAGGTGGCAGCCGGTATCAAGTGGAGAGCCCCAAGGGTCAGTCCTGGGGCTGGTTTTGTTCAGTATCTTCATTAATGAGCTGGATGATGGCATGGACTGCACCCTCAGCAAGTTTGCAGATGACACTGAACTGGGAGGAGTGATAGATACGCTGGATAGGATAGGATACAGAGAAACCTAGACAAATTAGAGGATTGGGCCAAAAGAAATCTGATGAGATTCAACAAGGACAAGTGAAGAGTCCTGCACCTAGGATGGAGGAATCTCATGCACTACCACAGACTAGAGATCAAATGGCTAGGCAGCAGTTCTGCAGAAAAGGACCTAGGAGTTACAGTGGACAAGAAACTGGATATGAGTCAACAGTGTGCTCTTGTTGCCAAGAAGGCTAACGGCATTTTGGGTTGTATAAGTAGGGGCATTGCCAGCAGATCTAGAGATGTGATCATTTCCCTTCTATTCAGCATTGGTGAGACCATAATCTGGAGTACTGTGCCCAGTTTTGGGCCCCACACTACAAGAAGGATGCGGAAAAATTGGAAGGAGTCCGGCACAGGGCAACAAAATGATTAGGGGGCTGGAGCATGTGACTTATGAGGAGAGGATGAAGGAACTGGGATGGTTTAGTTTGCGGAAGAGAAGAATGAGGAGGGATTTGATAGCTGCTTTCAACTCCCTGAAAGGGGGTTCCAAAGAGGGTGGATCTAGACTGTTCTCAGTGGTAGCAGATGACAGAACAAGGAGTAATGGTCTCAAGTTGCAGAGGGAGAAGTTTAGGTTGGACATTAGGAAAAGGTTTTTTACTAGGAGGGTGGTAAAGCACTGGAATGGGTTACCTAGAGAGGTGGTGGAATCTCCTTCCTTAGAGATTTTTAAGGTCAGGCTTGACAGAGCCCTGGCTGGGATGATTTAGTTGGGGATTGGTCCTGATTTGAGGAGGGGGTTGAACTAGATGACCTCCTGAGGTCCCTTCCAACCCTGATATTTTATGATTCTAAGTCCATTGTGACCTTTTAATACACAGTTTATAAAATGGGGCCTTATCATTTCTCTACTCACCTAATAGTGCGGGCTGCATAATCAGATCCAAAAACAGTAACACAATAAAAACATATGTTTAACTAGAAGGAAAAAAAACTGTATATGCAAGACGATGAAGTTAAGGTTGGCAGTGGAAAATGAAACTTGATTTTTATAGACTTCACACATAGCCTCAGCATTATACTAAAGTTTTACATGTGTGAGAGAGGTAATTATCCCTTTTGATTCAAGCGGTTAAACAAAAATAAGTGTTTGTTGTGTGGGTTCTCAAAAGCTCCAATTGTGGCAACAGGTCTCATTGTGCTAGGCGTTGTGCACATGCGCGTGCGCACACACACACACAGATAGAAGGTCCCTGTCCCAAATTGTAAACAATCTAATACCTTGGTCCTTCAAAGACAGTAATAGTCCATTGGAGAAAGAGAAACTGCTTGTCTACATAGTAAATCACCTACATAAGTCTTTAATTTAGGCCTTGATATTGTGAACCTTATTCAATAATTTAATTATTCTCAATTTTTTTCTCCTGGACAGTTTGTTGCCATATTGTAACAAATTAAGTTAATGATTTAAAAAATAATAATATAAAGGAAGTCAAGTTAGAAAAAAAAATACAGCTAATCCATACCAATATGTCATGGTCAGAGGGTGGTAGTTATCTTATTGAACAAGCTAAATGAGACAGATATGTGATAACATGGCTCTCTTCCTGATTAGCAAACTCATACATGGGAATTTTTAAATGAGTATTGCAAAACCAAATTACACCGCAGTATGAGAGACACGTATTTAAAATCTGATGCTTGACAATGTAATGCCCTTCTTTCATTTTCATTTGTTATGAATGACTGCATAACTCAAGGGGGATGTAGCCTAGTATTGAACATGGCTTTCTTTGCTTTGAGCAAAATATGCTGATGTTGACCTCAATTTGAAGCTAACATTCATTTTCTTGGATGTTATTAGACTGAATATTAGACTGAAAATAGAATGCTCAGAATCATTGCTTTATACCTCATAACCTTTATAGATATTAAATAAACTGCAACCTAGAAAGCTAGCAATTGAGATGCAAGAGTTAATTCTGTTCCACAGTCATTTGACCAAGTTCACTTATAATTAGAGAAACAATCTAATCACACTTAGGTTATAACCTATCTCAGTTAATTGGTGTCATTTTTTTTTTTTTGCTGATCGAAAGATGACAGGCTGAGTCTATTGTTTGGACTTTTCTGCATTTTAGTTGTTTTGAACTTTCTATCTGAAGAACAGCATGACTCTACAGTGAAAGCTGTCATGCTGGAATCCCTTTGCCACTCTTTACTCATTTATATCAGCAGGCAGATTTCTATAATGAGATTTACTAACTCTCCAAAGGATATAACCTTCAAATGCTGGAGCTCTTTAGCCCAATCTAATCAATATTACTTCATTTATCATCTCCTTGTGAGGCTGCAATTGTAGAAGGGACAAAATGCATTTGTAACATTTAGAGAGAAAAGTTCTGGGCAGGAAAATCAATACAAAAACTCCTGTCATTTGTACTATATTAAAGAGAGATGCTACATATGGCTTCCTGAACCTGTTTGACAGGAAATGCGTGTTGTGTCCAAATTATGGCTACTTTTCCAGTAATATATACATATGTAGTTCTTTTGGCTATTGCCTTTTCTACAGATTATATAACAGATAAAAACCAAGGATGAATCAACTTGTTCCCCTCCATAAATAGATATACCTTGCGTAAATCAATTTGCTCCAAAAAAATTTTTCTGGATTTATAAAAAAAAAAATTGTAGCCATTTCTATACAGCGTATTGTTGATGTACTGTAAACATTCAGAAATCCCCACTTCTTAAGGATGTTGCAAGGCTGAAAGTATTATCATCTCCATTTAACTGCTAGGGAAATGGAGGTAGGAAGAAGTTAATTTTGTTGCTCGGCATCACAAAGGAAGTTATAGCAGATCTGAGAATAGGACTGAAGTCTCTTGGCACCAGTCTTTGCCTTAACTACATGACTATCCTTCTCCAGAATATAAGGTGGCTGATTATGGTGGGGAGGAAAGTTGTTCTCCAGTTCAGTTGTTTGCTTTTGATGGGGTTCCCTACTTGTTGAGATTATTTTTCAAGTGATGGTAATGTTATAAACTGTCAGCTGAACTACCGTTTTTCTTTTTCTCACCCTGACTAAGCTTCAAAACTGATCTTTCAGAAACACTCAAACTGTTTTCTTCTATTATGAAGTAAAGTTGAGCTAGGAACTGGAGAAACTTTTGGGAAAGGGGAAGCCTATATAGGAAGGATGGACTCCACCTAAAGCAAAATGGAACCAGATTACTGGCACTTAAAATTGTGAAAAGGTCAGAGCAGTTTTTAAACTAAGGGCTAGGGGAAAGCCAACAGGCAAGGAGGAGCACGTTGTTTGGACGGACACATCCGTTAGGGGAGGATCTATTAATGGAGATTCTCTATGTCCTAGTAAGGAGGACGGGATGAAATAGGATAAAATACAGGTAGGGTCTGATAAGAAATTGTCAAATGAAAAAAAAAATGCCATTCAGTTACATTATGTAATGGCAGACAACTAAAAAGTGGCAAGTTTTTAAAGTGCTTATATACCAATGTTAGAAGTCTAAAAAATATGGGCGAACTAGAGTGCCTTGTATTAAATAAGAATATTGATATAATAGGCATCACAGAAACTTGGTGGAATGAGGATAATCAATGGGACACGGTAATACCAGATGTAGTAGATCCTCACTCGCCCTGGAGGAGGGAAGCCACTTAATGGCTGGCTTTAGCCAGGATTGGGCTCAGGTGGCTAGCAAACAGCCTAGTCTTAATGCCCCTGGTTTTGGCCTTGGCAGGGCTCAGGCTGCCAGTAAACAGTACAAGTTTAAGGTCTAAGGTAGGCTGGGGCAGCCAGCAAACAAACAATAGGAAAGCTGGGGCCTGGGGCTTGCAGGGGCTCAGGCAGTCAGCAAACAAGCTGTCTTAGGGGCTGGATGTAGCGTGGGTGGCGCTCAGGCAGATAACAAACAAGTAGCCTATTGGAAGGCTGGGGCCTGGGTTTGCAGAGCCTCAGGCAGCCAGCAAACAATACAGTCTTAAAAGGGTGCGCAGCAGAGGAACTCCTCTTCAGCGCCAGTGTCCCCTTGCACAGAATAGAGGTTCAGCCACCACGCAGATGCATGGCAGAGGGATGCGGGCCCACCGTGTCCCGGCCCTGGCAGGCGCAGAATCAGCTGCCCTGGCTTTGGCGGGGATCCAGCTGTCTTTCGGAATTCAACATTAAATATTAGAGAATACATCATGCAGCTCTTCTGTTTTACATTTTATTAATCAGTTTCTAAACTGATTTTATATTTTAAATGTACTCTTAAGCTTTCATAAAGTAATCATTCCAGATTACTGCATATTTAATTCACTGAAACAAAGACATTTTAAATTAACCAGTCACATTGGTTTAGTGTGTTTATAACAATGTTCATTGCTTTTAGAAAAAGGGAACACTAATTTACTTTGTGTGATCTCCACGACAATAGACATGTTTATGAAATGTCCCCAACTTTAAAAAATATGTTTCCAAAGATTTTAGGGATTACAAAGGATTTTAGATCTTAAGGTACTGATTTTGCTGGAGGTTCTCTTAAAACTACTTAATCAGATAGTCAGAAGTAAAGAAATGGAAACTTTATCCAGCTATCTGAAAGAAAAAGGGATGGACAGAAAGGACAAGAAGAGTTTGGATGCAGTTTTTTTTACTATAGTAATTAAAATGTGTATTTTAGATAATGGTGGTCTTTTGAAGGATTTATTTAAAAAACTATGTGTTTGAAGATTCAAACATTTAGGACGAAAGATGATTGTGCATTTAAAAATCTAGGCAAGGATTTTTTAGAGATGTGATTTTTATAATCTTTATCAACTCACTAATGAAATATTTTAAAGCAAATTTTAAATGAAGATCCTGTAGACTGACATGTTCTGAGTAAATATTACAGTAATGCACAACTGTTTTTATCAGGAAATGTAGAAATTGACAGTATATACCTAGGGGTTGCAAATACCTGTTGAATGGCTTGAATTAGCCCTTGAATGGCTCTTCAACAGTTTCACAGCTGAGCTAATAGGTCTGGCAGGATGGAGTTTTTCACTTTTAACTACTAGAGCCCCTTCCGAGGAAGACTCACCAGGCTGCAGCAGCCAGCTCTGGAAGCCTGAAGGCAGAGTCAGAACAGAGAGAGAAAAGCCGGAAAGGTGGACACTAAGATCCAGTGGTGCCCCAAATTGTCAGGTGCCCTACATAGCTGTCTACGTTGCCTATGCTAAGGATGGCCCTGGCTTTGGCTATGCTCTTGCTCTGCCTGCATTTTCTTTTAACATTAGCTTGACAGAGTTTATGGGCACACAAGTTTGTGAAGACTTAACTTCATAGTTGCATCCACAAAAATGCATAGATAATTGAAATTTAGATTCAGACACAAATATTTACACCACATGTGGTTGTATAGAAGTGAGTGAAAAACAAAAACAAGTAACACTGTGACTTTCCTGGCTGGTCACAACTAATCAAGACCCTGATCTTGCAAGGATACTTACTTGGAGTCAGTGGTGCTGGAGCAGTTTGTATAGTGGGGGTGCCGAGAGCCATCGAACCAAACTATAAACCTTGTATACGATGGAAACCACTTCAAGCCAAACCTCACACCCTTAGTTCCAGCATCT
This sequence comes from Dermatemys mawii, assembly GCA_007922305.1. Classification (NCBI taxonomy): domain Eukaryota; kingdom Metazoa; phylum Chordata; order Testudines; family Dermatemydidae; genus Dermatemys; species Dermatemys mawii. The sequence continues at coordinate 19,447,319 of ML677333.1, read as the reverse complement.
TTGCTTGGAGTTAAGATGAAGTAAGAGTATGGACTATATTTTTAAAGAGCTAGACACATTTGTTACACTTAGCCATGCTCAGCTGCACTTGAATTTAACACTTATTTTGTATGTGTGTTTGTGTGTGTATATACTTATATTTCACTTTTAAGAGTGCTAGGTGTATTGGAGAAGAAATGAACATAGTTTCTGCTAAAAGAGCTTACTAATTGTATATGGTATGTTTTTCTCTAATTTGTTTACACTTCCTCATGTCTAATAGAACACTTTTGAATGTTCAGCCTTACAACTATTATGACACCCTTCATAAGCCCTTGAATATTTCATGTTACTTAAAACTGAACAGAAGTGGAATGACGTGCAACAATCCATATTTTGTGTGCGGATTTATAGGAATACTGCTGTGCTTCAGTAGGCACTCATGGTCAGTACAACTATGGCAATCTTGTTTTATGGATGTTACCTATTGATTTTTAAACAGTTTAATCTGCTGTTCTATTAAATAATGAATAGCTGTTATGAACTGTCAGTATCGTCATTATTTGTATCACCATGTTCTGTTAGTTGTATAAAATTATTTACCCTGCTGTTCATTTAAAAAATAGGTAATTACTAAAGCATCTGATACATCAGGTGTGAGCAAACCTTTTGGCCCAAGGGCCATGTCAGGGTTGTAAAATTGTACAGTGGGCTGGGTAGGGAAGGCTGTGCCTCCCAAAACAGCTTGGCGCCACCCCCATCTGACCCACCAATTTCTGCCCCCTGACTGTCCTCCTCAGAACCCCCAGCCCCTAATCACCCTCTGTGACCCCACCCTGTATCTAAATCCCCCTACTCCTTATCCCCTGACTGCCCCCTCCTGATACCCCCCCCACCTTAACTACCCATCCAGGATCCCACCCCCTATCTAATGCCCCCCTGCTCCCTTTCCCCTGACTACTCCGACCCCTATCCATACCCCTGCCCCCTGACAAACCCCCATGACTCCCACACCCTATACAACCACCCCTTGTCCCCTGCTGACCAGCCCCCTGGGACTCCCTGCCCCATATCCAACCCCCTGCCCTGAGCCCCCCTTACCACACCACTCAGAACAGTGCGTCTGGCTCCATGCAGCCTGCTGGAGCAGACATGCTACCCCGCAGGAGTGCACAGCCTCTTCGGAGCCAGCCACACCACCGCAGTGCTGCCCGTGCAGTGCACTGAGGCTGCGGGGGAAGAGGGATAGCAGGGGAGGGGCCAGGGGTAGCCTCCTCAGCTGAGAGCTCAGAGGTCAGACAGGACAGGCCTGCAGGCCATAGTTTGCCCACCCCTGTGATACATCATATGGTGCATTTTAAAGATACAGACCAAAATGACATTACATGTAAGCTATTAGACTTTTCAGTGTGCTTTTTAAATGATACTATGTGGTACTAAATCCTCCACCCTCTTTATACAGGATTTAATGAACTCTAAAATATACCTATATATATTAGTTTCTTCTAAAGCAAATATTTGTCTTTGCATTGAGTTTCTTTTCCCTTTTAAACGTACTATAGTAAATTTTCTGTAAACAAACAACATACTTTGACCTGTGTTTGCAGAGTCAAGCCCTAAGTAGCAAGTACAGTATTATTGCTGTGAGTAGTTCCATTGAATTTCATGAGGCAAGAAGCAGTTTTGTATAATTGTCATACTGGTGATACTATATCCTGCATTTAGAGCTACTCCAAAGATTCCATGTATCCTCTGATGTTGGTATACTTCTTCAGGTTACATCCTATACTATTTATAAGGGACCCATGAGCATCAATTGAATCCTGTTGTACATGTATTACTTGATCCATTGTCATTCAGTCCCACATGCTCCTACTGTGCCATTTGGTCGTTGAAACCACAATCCAGTTTTAATCATATCCAAAAGCTGCTAAGAGATCTAGCATGACCAGTATTGCAAACTGTTTCCTGTCTATCAAGAGATCATTCATCTGACAAACGTGGTTGTGATCCAGAGGGAGGATAGGAACCTATCTAGGATGTCATTTGTGTGTCTAGGTGCAAGTGAAAATGACTATTATCCTTCTAATCATCTTTCTAAAAAATGAGAATAGGCTGTAAGCACTCCACTATCAATAAGGGGTTTACTGAGAAGAGGCAGAACTCTACAAGTTTAAGGACACTCATCCCTCTCTTAATGCTAAATGGCTCATTGATGATACCACAGTCACAGTTTGATTTAAGCAAACAAGATGGATTAGGGTTGGAGATGAGTGTAGGAATCTCTGAAAGCCCTTGGACATTCTTTTTGAAAAAACAAGCTGAACACAAACAATATGGACACTTGTCAGGGTTTTTATATACATCCATCCTTGAGGTATCTGACCACTTAGGATCTGTGGGGTTTATATTTCTTAAAGTCACAAGCCCCAAGAAACAATCCTGGAGTCTTGCGAAGAATGCAAGAAATTTATCACAGCAGTCAGTTGAAGAAACTGTCAATGTGGTGAAGCAGTCTACGTTAATTAGTTTCTACACAACCCAAAAGAGTTTATTTGTTACTGCCTGTCAAACTAGGTAAAGTAATAGTTTCAAAGAGCACTGACCCCTCCTGTCTTCTGTTACAATAACAAGTCCAAGATTAGCAATTACACAGCTAATAAGAGCTAACTTTGTAGCAGTTGGAACCTTCTGTGAATCCCTAGTTACCCCTTAAAAACAGTCATTCAGAGGTCAAAAGACAGGAAAGAGCAGATAATCTTATACTGGCTCAGAGTCAGGAAAATATTATCAAAACTGCTGAATTAGATGGTAAAGCTTTTTACTGCCCAATGTTCTTTTTATATAATCTCAAAGTTTTTCTGATTTGTTTCCTTGCACTACAGTTTGACTGCAGTGCAGAATGCTGATTGGGAGAAATAAATGGTACAATCCAGGACAGCTATTTTCAAGCCATATGTTCAGGTTATACACCCCAAAATTTGAATTGGATGTGCATATGTTGGTCAGGGTTCTCCATTAGTTGCTATTGTTGTTTTCATGGGTATGTCATCGGTCTCATTCTAGCAAACAAAGTGCTAACAAATGTCTTGAGGTGAAAAATGATTGTTAAATTGAATAAATATAATCAGAGCAAAGAGTTAAGCTGAAAATGTTCAAACTGTTCAAGTGAGCACTGAATGTTTTGCCTCTTTCAATGGTTCCTGACAAAGATTTTTGCTCATGTATTTCAGTAACCCTTATAATGAAAATGTTCTATTAGTTGTAAATTCTACTTGTACATTCATGTACGGTACCCACACTAATTGTATTTTTTATAAACTTGTAAGTGTCTAGTGTCCCATTTTCAGGTGCTAAACAGTGTCCACTTCATCTAATTGCTATCCAAAAAAGCATTTATTGTCATTTAGTTATTCGTGACTACAAGTGACAGACAGAATTTTGCACTTCATAAAGGAAATGTTGGACCGACAATTTAAAAGTAGACAATATATGGTGCATACCAGATGCTAAGGGACCAAATGAAAAGATTGTTTGACTTACAAGGTTAAGCAACTACTTGTAGTGATATTCTCCATGGAAGAATTAGAACATTTTTGTATATACAATACAATATGCATTTTTACAATTGTAGTTGCACATATGCATCTAAAATAACCTCTGAAACAATACCTTTGTCATGCATACATCTAGGGGTGTATACAGTCCATGTTGTATTTAACTTGAATTTTAAGTATATAATGAGTGTTTGTTTTGTGTTCAGTGCTTAAATTTGCATTTGTATGTTTTAACATAGTGCTTTCCATTTAATTATTAAAAATAGCTGGCAGTTTATTATTTTGTAAACCTCATTTTCATTTTGAAATTTTATCAGAGAGCATCTATTCTGTTTCATTTTCTACTTGTGTGATTTTCTTCCCCTCAGAAGGATATGATTATTTGTAGCTGTCATAAATATACAGCTAAGGGTAACATAGGTGACAAGTGTCCTGTGGCACCTTAAAGACTAACTAAAGTTTTAGAGCATAAGCTTTCGTGGGCTAGTACCCACTTCGTCGGATGCATGCAGTGGAAGTATCCAGGGGCAGGTATAAATAGGTAGGCAAGAACCAGGTGGGAGATAACAGGGTTAGTCCAAAGAGGCTGAACCAGCTTGTTATCTCTAGTCAGGGAGAGTGAGATGTTCCTCTAGCAGCTGAATTGGAGGTGTGAATAGCGAGAGAAGAGAAGCTGCTTTTCTAGTTAGCTAGCCACTTTTTTGTTCAATCCTTGATTGATAGTATCAAATTTGCAAATGAATTGCAGCTCTGCAGTCTCTCTTTGCAGTCTGGACTTGAAGTTTTTTTGCTGTAAAATGCTGACTTTTAAATCTTCTATAGTGTGTCCAGCGAGGCTGAAGTGTTCTCCTACAGGTTTTTGTATATTGCCATTCCTGATATCTGATTTGTGTCCATTTATCCTTTTTCGTAGGGACTGTCCAGTTTGGCCGATGTACATAGCAGAGGGACATTGCTGGCACATGATGGCATATATTACATTGGTAGATGTGCAGGTGAATGAACCAGTAATGGTGTGGCTGATCTGGTTTGGTCCTGTGATGGTGTTGCTGGTGTAGATGTGTGGGCAGAGTTGGCATTGAGGTTTGTTGCATGGATTGGTTCCTGAGTTAGAGTTGTTATGGCGCAGTGTGCTGTTGCTGGTGAGAATATGCTTGAGGTTGGGAGGTTGTCTGTAGGCCAGAACTGGTCTGCCTCCCAAGGCCTGTGAAAGTGAGGGATTGTTGTCCACGATGGGTTGTAGATCCCTGATGATGCGTTGGAGAGGCTTTAACTGAGAGCTGTAGGTGATGGCCAGTGGTGTTCTGTTGTTTTCTTTCTTGGGCTTGTCTTGCAGCAGCAGGCTTCTGGGTACATGTCTGGCTCTGTTGATCTGTGTCCTTATTTCCTTGTGCGGGTATTGTAGTTTTGAGAAAGCTTGGTGGAGATCATGTAGGTGTTGGTCTCTGTCTGAGGGGTTGGAGCAAATACGATTGTACCTCAGTGCTTGGCTGTAGACAATGGATCATGTGGTGTGCCCGGGATGGAAGCTGGTGGCATGAAGGTAGGCATAGCTGTCGGTAGGTTTTCGGTATAGGGTGGTGTTGATGTGGCCGTCATTAATTTGCACCGTGGTGTCCAGGAAGTGGACCTCCCGTGTAGACTGGTCATCTACCAATGTAATATATGCCATCATGTGCCAGCAATGTCCCTCTGCTATGTACATCGGCCAAACTGGACAGTCCCTACGAAAAAGGATAAATGGACACAAATCAGATATCAGGAATTGCAATATACAAAAACCTGTAGGAGAACACTTCAACCTCTCTGGACACACTATAGAAGATTTAAAAGTCAGCATTTTACAGCAAAAAAACTTCAAGTCCAGACTACAAAGAGAGACTGCAGAGCTGCAATGCATTTGCAAATTTGATACTATCAATCAAGGATTGAACAAAGATTACGAGTGGCTAGCTAACTAGAAAAGCAGCTTCTCTTCTCTCGCTATTCACACCTCCAATTCAGCTGCTAGAGGAACATCTCACCCTCCCTGATTAGAGATAACAAGCTGGTTCAGCCTCTTTGGACTAACCCTGTTATCTCCCACCTGGTTCTTGCCTACCTATTTATATCTGCCCCTGGATACTTCCACTGCATGCATCCGACGAAGTGGGTACTAGCCCACGAAAGCTTATGCTCTAAAACTTTAGTTAGTCTTTAAGGTGCCACAGGACTCTTTGTCACTTCTGCAATTCCAGACTAACACGGCTACCCCTCTGATTCTTGACAACATGCAAGGGTAACATAAAATCCCTCCTTTACTTGTAAGGGTTAAGAAGCTCAAATAACCTGGCTGGCACCTGGCCAAAAGGACCAATAAGGAAAGAAGATACTTTCAAAGCTGTGATGCGAGGTTTTGTTTTGTGCTCTCTTTGTTGTGCTCTCTGGGAGAAAATGGGACCAGGGCAGGAAAATCCATCTCCTAAAGACATTCCTGAAACGAGTCTCTAAGATTACAAAAATTGTAAGTAAAGAAGGAAAGACATTAGATTATCTTTCATTTTTAGCTTGTGAATTTTCCCTATGCTAATAGGGAGGCTATTCCTCTTTTTTTTGTAAAGTTGAAGCTAAGCCTAGGGGAAATTCTCTCTGTGTTAAATCTTCTTATTACCCTTTAAATTTACCCTCCATTCTGAGTTTACAAAGGTGATTATTTTACTTTTTTAAAAAAGTAAAATTTCTTCTTTTACGAACCTGATTGATTTTCAGTGTCCTAAAAACCCAGGGGTTTGGTCTGTGCTCACCTGTACCAATTGGTGAGAGTATTATTGTCAAGCCCCTCCTGGAAAGGGGGTGAAGAAGTTTGGGGGGATATTTTGTGGAAATAGGACTCCAAGTGGTCCTTTTCCTGAATCTTTGTCTAAATCAGTTAGGGGTGGCAGCAATATTGTCCAAGGACAAGAAAAGGATTTCCACCTTGGGAAAGTGTTTAACCTAAGCTGGTAGAAATAAGCTTAGAGGGTCTTTCATGTGAGTTCCCAAATCTGTACTTCAGAGTGGGGAGGGAACCCTGACAGTAGCCGAAAGTTTTCAAGTCACAGAAACTTCAGTAGGGGAGTTCTTTTATTTCAGATCCTCCAAAATAACAAAAAATGAAGCCTAGCACATCTATTGCATGTTTTTGCAAGCTCATATTAAAGGTGCCAGATGCCTTTTCTGCTCTCAAACAGAATATGAGTCAAGATATCTAACATGGAAGGTAAATTACATGTTCAGGCATGTTATGTATAAGCAATATTTTGGGGGATAATATATTAAGTTTATGTATCATTGTATGCAACTCTGATGGTAGGGTTACCATAACTTCTCAAGGAATCAAAAGTGTGTAATGCAGAATGACCTAGAGAGAAGGACCATCACCTGGGGAGATTTGCATATATGAGTTCAAACTGGATTGTCCTGAGACCATTAAAGAAAGAAAGAAAACTTCTGGATAAAAAGCTGGTTTAACACTGCCTCAGGACTTTTTCTGATCCAGCAAATGGACAGGATCTCCTGTCCAAGGAACCCAACCCTTAGGGTAGGGTTGAAAAGACTAGTTAGTCTAGTTAGCTAGCCATAACTAGACATAGTGATAACATAGTCATAACATAACATAGTCTAGTTAGACTAGTTAGCTAGCCATTCAAAATCATAGTCATAACATAGTCATAACATAACATAGTTATAGACAAAATCATAGTCATAACATAGTCATAACATAACATAGTCTAGTTAGACTAGTTAGCTAGCCATTCAAAATCTCTATTCAGTCCCAAATCAATTGTGTCAAATTTTCAAATGAATTGCAACTCTGCAGTTTCTCTTTCCAGTCTGGTCTGAAAGTTTTTTTGCTGCAAAATGCTGACCTTTAAGTCTTTCATGGTATGTGCAGGGAGATTGACGTGCTCTCCTACAGGTTTTTGTATATTGCCATTCGTGATATCTGATTTGTGTCCATTTATCCTTTTTCGAAGGGACTTTTGACACAATCAGTTTGGGACTGAATAGAGGTTTTGAATGGCTAGCTAACTACAAGAGCAGTTTCTCTTCTCTCGCTGTTCACACCTCCCATTCAGCTGCTAGAGGAATACCTCACCCTCCCTGATTAGATATAACAGCTGGTTCAGCCTCATTGGACCCACCCTGTTATCTTTAACTTGGTTCTTGCCTACCTATTTATACCTGCCCCTGGATACTTCCACTGCATGCATCCGACGAAGTGGGTATTAGCCCATGAAAACTTATGCTCTAATACTTTAGTTGGTCTTTAAGGTGCCACAGGACGCTTTGTCACAACTCTACTATGGTGAAGGCTATTGTCAGCTATTAGAAACAAAGCAGAAACCATCCATGTTGCATATGTCAGGTCACCCAAATTGATGGGCCATATTGGTGCCAAAATCAGCAAGTCAGTTAGCCTGCCATTTGTTGAGGATGTATTTCGCTATTTCTAATAAGAATTCTTCATAAGAGAAAAAGTGATTCTCTTACTCCTTAGCTTTTTCTGAAAAGAAGACCAAAAAACCATAAGGAGATGAAGAAAGTTCATAATCTATCAATACGTTAATCTTCCTTGTTTATATCTCATCCTTTAAGGAATAGGAAAATTAAGAACTGTATGAGGAGATCTTCAGTACTGCGGGGTTGAGAAATATTTTTCCCAAATCCTGCTCTTCTCCCCAGACATTTTTGTGGGTATATAGCTAATATGAGTATTAAAACATCAACAATTCAACCAGGTCAAGATTAATTAAGGAAGTCTGCAGTATAGATGTTTAAATGTAAATGTGTGAATGATTTAGACATGCCACTCACTCCTTGCTTGAGGAAACTTTTAATTCTAAATAACTGCTAGAGAGACAAAGAGGATGATGTAATATCTCTTATTGGACCAATTTCTGTTGGTGAGACGCACATGTTTTCCAGCTTACACAAAGTTCTTCTTGTCTTCTGAACAGAAGTTGGTCCAATAAAATATATTACCTAACTCACCTTGTCTCGCTTATATCCTGGGACCAAAATAGCTACACCATTGCATACACCCTAATAAGGGAAGGTATCACAATAGGTAACTCATAAGGCAAAATAAAAAGATTATACAATTTGTCTAGCTATATTTTACTTTGCTTCGTGAACTGTCTCTTTGCTCTGATACTGTATCTTCCCTTGTTAGGACATTACTATTTAGATCTGAACATCTCCTCAAGCAAAGAGTGAAATAACATATCCTTACAGAACTGTACAAAAATGACAAAAACATTTCACAGCATTTTTTCATGATGATTCTTGTCATTCTTTTCAGAACCTTTTTATCCAGAAATTAATTTCCATTTTCTTCAATCTTTTTCACTTTGAAAACATGCGTATGAAGTGTGGGTGAGAGAGAACTGTTTTTATCTGAAAGCAGTTTTAAAATTAAAAAAAATATTGCTTTTTAAGATATTTCATTAGTAAAAAATAGATCTGTTCTTGTACAGGCTCCAATTTATTAGCTTACATCCAGAACAGGTAAGTGTGTTAATTTTGGGGGAGGTTTTTTTATTGGACTTTTTTTATTTAAAATATTTGTAGTGAAATGGAAATTTTTATAACGTGGTGATTATATCAAAGGATGACTTTTCCCCTAAGGGCACATGTTAGAAGACAGAAGTCTCAGGTGTAGCTGTAAAGCACTTGTCCCATGTCTTCAGACCTCTGTTTCTTCGTTATGCATTGCCCGTCTGATGCAAAGACCAGAAAGATAGTCCCAACTCTAATGGATAATGGACTAGAACCATAATTAGATTAACTTCTTTAGTTACTTATATGGAATCATCACATACGTCACTAGAGTTATTGTCCCTTCTTGTGTGGAGAGATGAAGGGCTTCCTCGCAGAAAAATTGCAATGCTATCATTCAGTCATATTTACAAATTCCCATCGATGTTATAAACTAGAATGAATTTACAAAAGTTAAAATTGACTCTAGTGCTCTTCCTTTCAGATATTGTATTGGTCAATGTAATAGTTCTTTAAAAATTTTAATTATGTTTTATGATGTCAGTAAACAAATTGAGGTAATCCGTTGAGGCTGTCATTACTTTTAAATTGCAGGAAATAAATTAGAACAAGAATAAATTCAGTCTGAAATGAAAGACATAAAAATGAGGTGGCAGAGATGGGATTAGAACTCTGAACACCCACATCACTGCAAAGGACTGCTGAACAGGTTAGACTATAGAATAAACTAACAGCTAAGAATATTTTTTCCCCCTAAAATGATGACAAGCGGGATAATGGAAAATAGTGGTTTTAAATATAGATTTTTTTTTGGAGATTAAGGAAATGTCTTTGCAGTTTGTTTCTATAAGATGAAATAAATAAATAATCAAGACTTCAAAAATCTGACTAGTAGTTATTGAATCACAATGTGGATAGTAGCAAATCGTGGCAGGCCAACTTTCTTATTAAAGATGCATCATTTGAACCAGATGGAACTACAGTTTTAATCCAAAACCAGCTTTCCCTGTCTCTAAATAAAATTGTTTAGCTTCATATAATTAAATATCTGGGCAAGATCAATGTGAATTATTTACTAATTCAAGGTTTTCAGAACTCATACTCAACTGGTTTACGTAGCAAAACTGGCACAGTGTTTGCAGGTCCTTTAGCACTTCTCAGGCATAACAGCTCCTTAAATATGGCATGGACATTTGGTGGTTGGTTCAGAGCTGCATCTGTCAGTGCCTCCTATACATAATTCTAATTAGGGAAAGAGTAGACCTTCCACCTACATTTGGTATAACTGGGTACAGATGAGCATCTGGTTCACAGCCTTTAAAAGGGGATCTGGAGGCCTTTTTGGGATCCTAATGATGACAAAAACATTTTCAAACTCTCTGGCTGTATCAGGCTTTCATAGAATATCAGGGTTGGAAGGGACCTCAGGAGGTCATCTAGTCCAACCCCCTGCTTAAAGCAGGACTAACTCTAAATCATCCCAGCCAGGGCTCTGTCAAGCCTGACCTTAAAAACCTCCAAGGAATGAATGTATTTCTGTAGCATCTGTAACGGTAATTCCTATAGCTAGGATAGGGAACTCTGGAAATATGGTTTTCTTTATGTTTAAAGATTGTTTAGCTGCATTAAGGGGAGCAAATTTTCTCCTAAAGTTTTTGAAGTTTATTTCAAGAAAACTGAAAATAGACTCAGAACCTTAGTGAGATATTTCTTTGTCTCTCTTGGGACCTTTGCTGAGTTTCTGTCTAAGGATATAGATCCTGGCCTGACACTAGAACTGTGTAAAGATCACATTTATAACTACCAGGGGTACATCAAAACTTTACTCAGAAATGCAGCATTCAGGCTCCAATGTTGACTTTTTTCCTGCTGAAAAACTGTATGATTGTCTTGGAGAGAAATAACTCATTTAATAAAAAGTAGAAAAATGAATTGAAAGTAAAATACTACAGAGATAGAAAAGGGAACGGGGAGTGAAGTGGAAAAAAAAGAAAAGGGGAAGGGTAGAAAAATATAAACCAAGGCAAATATAAATTTATTGTATTAGTTAATTGAAAATAAATGAATTTTCAATTTAATTCTGTGATGGGTTAACCTACGTGGTTCATTCATGGTTTGTGTAGTGTTTTGTTTTTGTTTTATTTATTTATTTATTTGTATCTTGCATCTCTCATATGCAGGATACTGCTTTTTGGGGAGGGCCATACAAATGTGTGAGGTTCTGACCTTTCATTTTGGTTTAATGTGTCTTGTCAAAAACATAAGTCTATCTCCATTTTTGGAACAAATGCAAAATTTTTCATCTAAAAAAGCCAGTATTTTTTGGAAGAAATGTTCACTCATCCCCTTCAGTTCATGGCTTTAATCATACCCAGGAAACTGAATGAAAATAATCAGGTGGCTCCTGTTCCACTGCTGACATGAAACTATTTTTTGGTAGCTTTAGTCAGGGACTGGAAAAGGACATTAGTTTGTGATTTAAAAGAAAATCATATGGGGCTGCTGGACTAAGTAAATGGCTTCTGTGTTTTTAAACATGGCTATTTTATTTTTTGTACTATAGTCATTTCTGACCACCTCTCCAAAATGTGGGGTGGCAGAGACCTTGATACCTGCAAATGTACCAAATTTGAGTCAGGTATAACAAAATAACCTCTCTGCTTATATTCCGATCATTACCATGTAAACCTTAGATGATTTCTCATCTCTTTACCATTCTTGTAATGCAACCTAAACCACTTTGATTATTAGATTTTACCAGCAGTAAGGTCAGACACACTGGAACAAATTCTTTCTATCTGATTCCTGTGGGGCCTATTAACTTCAGTGAGGCTCGCAGCATAGAAGTCAGCACATAATTTGGACTATTTTTATTTAATGAGTTTCTTCTGCTCAATTCCTCAAAGAAAACTTACCTTGTTTTATTTTCCTATGTGAATGTGCACTTTCTCTGTCTCCCTGCCTTTTTCTCCTTCTCTGTCTCTCTCATACAATAGTTCCAAGGACAAACAGAACCAGATGGTGCTTTATATTGTTAAAGAACGGTTGGGAATAAAGTTAGGGCTTGCTTTTCAGTCTGTTCCAGCACCATGGTTATTCCTTTCAGATACCTGTCAAGGCTGAGCATAAAGAACTCAAAAGAAATGTAAAAAATAATAATAAAAGAAAATATGGAGATATGCTTATTTCATAGAACTGGAAAGACCTTGAAAGATCATCAAGTCCAGTCCCCTGCCTACACTAGCAGGACCAATTGTCTCCTGACAGATTTTTTGCCCCAGATCTCTAAATGGCCCCCTCAAGGATTGAACTCAGAACCCTGGATTTAGCAGGCCAATGCTCAAATCACAGAGCTATCCATCCCCTTGACTGAGCTATGCCTCCCTGTACTGAAACATCTTTTTATTCCTCACTACAATGCCATTAACTATACATATCTAATCAAATAAGACCAGACCTAATCATTTAAACTATTTTAAAAAAATAGCTGACAAATTCAGATCCCGCTCCCTCTCAAATTTATGGTGAATTAGCATTTTGAAATGCAATTGTATCTTTGCCTATTTGTAATTTCATTTAAAAATAATAGTTGATACCTAGTATGTGTCTGGAATATTTCTCAGTGATATTTAATTCATATTATATTTATGATAGTGGATTAACATTGCATATATATTTTTAGATACACAATATCTTTAAATATGGCAATTCCACAGAATCATTTGTTAGTTTTCTGCAATGTCCTTCTCTTAGCAAATGTCAGCATAGCCAGAAATTTGAGGTGGCCTTTATTTTGGTTTGATTTTAGATTGGAATTTTGCATTCTCTAATTTTATTTGCCTCTTGCTTTTGATTACACACTCTCTCACTTGCATAGGTTTTTCTGCTTCTCTCTGAATATGGACTTCATCTTTTTCAGTGTCATTTTTAGCATTCTAATCCCGATCTCAAGTCTGTTAGAATTCCAATCTTGATTCACAGAATCATAGAAGATCAGGGTTGAAAGAGACCTCAGGAGATCATCTAATCCAACTTCTTGCTCAAAGCAGGATTGACACCAACTAAACTATCCCAGGTAGGGCTTTGTCAAACTGGGCCTTAAAAACCTCTAAGGATGGAGATTCCACCACCTAGCTAGGTAACCCATTCCAGTGCTTCACCACCCTCCTAGTTGAAATAGTTTTTCCTAATATCAAACCTAGACCTCCCCCACTGTAACTTGAGACCATTACTCCTTGTTCTGTCATCTGACACCACTGAGAACAGTCAAGCTTCATACTTTGTAACCTCCCTTCAGGCAGTTGGAAGGGTGCTATCAAATCCCCCCTCGCTCTTCTCTTCTGCAGACTAAACAATCCTAGTTCCCTCCGCCTCTCCTCGTAAGTCATATGCCTCAGCCCCCTGATCATTTTTGTTGCCCTCCGCTGGACTCTCTCCAATTTGTCCATATCCTTTCTGTAGTGGGGGCCCCAAAACTGGATGCAGTACTTCCAATGTGGCCGTCACCAGTGCCAAATAGAGGGGAATAATCAGTTCCCTCGATGTGCTGGCAATGCTCCTACTAATGCAGCCCAGTATGCCATTAGCCTTCTTGGCAACAAGGGCACGCTGCTGACTCGTATCCAGCTTTTCTGCAGAACTGGTGCTTAACCATTCAGTCCCCAGCCTGTAGCGTTGTATGAGATTCTTCCATCCTGAGTGCAGTACTCTCCTCTTGTTCTTGTTGAGCCTCATAAGGTTTCTTCTGGCCCAGTCCTCCAATTTGTCTAGATTACACTGGACCCTATCTCTACCCTCCATCTCTCCCCCCACAGACATTCTCTATTAAATGGGCCAACCACAGAATTTGTTCTCCCCTCTCAATGTCTTGGTTTATATTCTCGTAGCTATAAACATACATTAATTCTTGTTTTGGATTTCCTTCAGACTCTGTGCAACAGGAAATTAGTAATAGTCCCATTCCAATCAGTGGAAAAACTCCAAAATACTCTTAGTCTTTAGTCAAATTTAGTTAGTCTTTAAGGTGCCACAGGACTCTTTGTCACTTCTCCAAAATACTCTATCATTCTTGTAGCCATTAAATAAGATCAAATTAGATCAGAAAAATTAGACCCCCTTTAAACTCTCAACTATTTCTATGACCCTATGGGGTGGACTGGGGAGTCAATATCTTTTCTGGTTTTCACCCCTTACAAGAATCTGAAGCTTCAGAAGTTTCACAAGTAAATTCGTGCAAAAATTCCAGCCAAAACATTAGACACTCTTATTTGAAGAAACTTCTGGATACTAAATGAATTGAATATAAATTGTGAACCACTTGAAAATCATCAATGACCAGTTTACATCTGAAGCTGTTTCTCATTGCTGCTCTAAATACTAGCTGGGGGAGAGAGCTACTTAGAGTTGTTACATGAAGTTTTTCCTTCCTCCTGCTGACCTGAACTTGGAACCCTCCAAGACAGTGCAATATACTGCCCCTAGCCTGATAATCCTATCCAGTTGATGTCCATATGTCTTTGAAGCTCATTTGCTGCTACCCACATTTAATTCCAGTTATCACATTTTGAAAGCAGCTTTTAACAAAGTCACTCCAGTTCAGTGCATAGTAACTAAACATTTTGAAGTCTTCAAATTGAATGTAAACAGTTGTTGAGTTATTTTCTTGCATACAATAAAACAAAGATTTTCAGATATACAGGGAAGGGAATACAACAGAGTTGAGACAGTGATTGCCATAACGATGCACTTTATGAAAGTTAGTGGGGTTTTTTGTTTCAGTTTATCCCATTTAATTCCCCCCCATTTTGGTTTACTAAATGTAATTCAGACAATGTCATTCCATTTGTCACAATAATTTTGTTTTTGTGAACCATCTAGACCTAGTTCTACTGTCTCTTTTCTTCTGCAATATTTTTTTTTTTTTTAGTAATTGGGTTATTGAATGGCTATAACAGATGTCAAGAGTGAAGTAATAGATATAGTCAGAGTAATTTCATGCTTTTCAAATGAGATTAGATTATATTTAGGATAGGTCACAAATGATTCCATGACTTTACCAGTTTTAATTAATTTTAATATCTAAAAAGCAAGAAAATAGCATTTCTAAATTGTCATGCCTTAATAACAACTTTGGTTGTTACTTTACCAGTCAGCTAATAACGTTTTCTGTGTAGAAGGTCTTAACTTGATCAAAGAGGACTTGACATGTTTACTTTTCACTGTCTTCACAATGTGTTTCTCTAATATACTAGACTGACCTTGAGAGCTATGAAAAAATGATCTGATAGCACAAGGCTAATTTCTTTACCAACCTGCCAACCATTTTTATTTGTGAGAAATCTTGTGTGAGGGAATTCATCAATTCTCTTTGGTGGGACAAATATATGTGCAGTTTTGGGTAGCTTTCTTTGTTCACTTTCCCTTTTGAGTTTACAGTACTGTCCCATTTCTTCCTCTATGACTTAAATTCCATATGTTGGCATTGAATATGTATACCATTAAGTTTAAAACTGTGTTGGTTTTGTTCAAAATATTAACTTCATTACCATATAATTTGTTGATGATTGATTCTGCCAGGATCTTCATATATTGTGTGTGTGTGTGTGTGTGAGAGAGAGATTTATATAAAATTTCTCATAATGTATCTTAAATAATTGTCACGCTAAAGTAAATCTCATGTCTAAAGGGTAGGTAGGTAAGAAACAACCTTACAGAAAGTTAGAATTCTGTTTAGAAATTCATTTTAAACAGTGTTTGGCCCCATCTGTACTTGCAGGCCAAACATGGTGAAACGTGTTATGGACTTTTGTAAAATAGTTTAGCTAACACAATTAAAAGGACATTATAGATAGATCCTTTAGTGTAGGTTCAGAGGGAGGCTCAGAATTTAGAAGCTCAGTTGCCATATCAGGTTTTATGATATGCTCACTCCTTGGGGAAAAAGAGAAGGTATGCAGTTTTTGTGGTGGGAATTGGGTTTCTGCTGGGGCAGTAACTAGCTATAGCTGTTTGTCATCTTTTGCTGGTTAAGATGTTGCTTTCTGCCTGAACCCAAATGATAAAAATAGAAAGAATTCACAATGGTAAAAGAAG
The DNA here is from genome assembly GCA_007922305.1 of Dermatemys mawii. Taxonomy (NCBI): domain Eukaryota; kingdom Metazoa; phylum Chordata; order Testudines; family Dermatemydidae; genus Dermatemys; species Dermatemys mawii. Next base: position 19,431,171 of record ML677333.1, on the reverse strand, counting down.
AAATAAAGGATTATTGTGAAAGTTTTTGATAAGTTCTCTACCAGCCTAGAACTTTTTGAGATTTAGTATTACACTAGCACAGGAGTGGGCAAACTACAGCCCATGGGCCGGATCTAGCCTGCTGGACCGTCCTGTCTGCCCCCCCAGCCAGGGAGGCTGCCCCTACCTTTTCCCTGGAGCCACGCCACGTGGGCAGCGCTTCAGGGGCCAGGGCTTCACATTTGCCCCCGTGCCCTGGAGCCGAAGTGCTCCGGGGCTGCATGCTTTTCCCCCCTCCCCCAGAGCTGTGGCTGCATGCTTCCCCCCCCCGCCCCCAGAGCCCCACCGTGTGGGCAGCGCTGCGGGGCTGGGGCTGTGCACTCCCCGCCCCTTTCCCAGAGCCGCGCCGAGCAGCTATGGTAAGGGGATCATGGGGGTTGGGTAGGAGGTGGGTTCCCGCGGTGGTGGTTGGGGGGCGGGAGGGTGGATAGGGGTTGGAGTAGTCAGGACAGGGAGCAGGGGAACTGGGTAGGGGATGGAGTCCTGGGATGTGGTTAGGGGTCTCTGGAAGGGGCAGTCGGGGACAAGTTCGTGAGGTGGGTTGGGGATTCTGAGGGGGCAGTCAGGGAGCAGGAAGTGGGAGGGGTCTGGTTTGGGGCGGGGGCCTTCCCTATCCAGCCCTCCATATAATTTTGCAAACCCAATGTGGCCCTTATGCCAAAAAGGTTGCCCATTCCTGCATTAGCACCTCTCTCCCAGTTCACTGTTACCAGCTTCAGAGGATAACCTAGAGTTAAAATATAACAGCTGACTCATAACATCATTTCAGCTGGAAGGCACCTCTTTTGGAATTTCTAGAAAACTCCTCTGCATCACGACAAGATAGATTTTATTATTTCTGACTGTTCTCTGATAGGTGTCATGTCTCTAGGAATGATGAGTCCACAACTTTCCTTAGGAGCTTGTTAAATTATCTGTTTGTTATATTTTTCTTCCTAGTGCTGATGCTAATTTTGCCCTGCTGCATCTTTGAAAGATTGGTACTTGTTCTGTCATCATGGACTAATGAGATTAATTGGTCCTGATTCTCTTTATAACATTCCTTTACTTACTTGGAGAGTTGACAACTCGCTTCATCAATTCTCTTTCTGTAGATTGTGCACGTGTTGTTTTTGTTTTAAGGAATATAAAAGCAGCACAGTGGGGCAACTTGTTTCTTCTTTTATTTCTTTTTTTAACATTTTATTTCAAAGGTAGAATTGTACCTGATAGCATAGTAAGAGCCTCCTGTATCCCATAAGAAGCCTGACCAAAATTCTTCAACAAGTAGCCTGGATTCTGTTGTCCCTTGGTGCAGCAGGCTAGAAATTCTGTATCTGCTTCAGATAAATCAAAAAGTAGAGGTTTGAAGGAATTAAATACAGAAATAATACAATAGGTCAATATACTTTGGTTTACTTAATTTGATATTAAACTTACTTTAGCTGTCCTTAAAATTTTCCATCCACTGCAGAATTTTTATTGAAAATCCATTACTTCATACTAGAAGTTATCAGGGGAAATCTGAAGGTTTTACCAGCCAGTAAATGGGTATTTGGAGCTTTTGGCATCTGAGAATGTAGGACAGTGACTTAAAATAGCGGTACAGCACATTAGCTGGATGTTTCTATTGGAATGATTAGTAGTGAAATAATTAACAATGTTGCAGTAGAATGCCCTCATTACATTTCAAAGTCAACACCCCACTAAGATAAAGTGTGTAGTTGTTCTTCCTTTACAAGCTATTGTTTCAAAGATTCAGGCACTGGTGCATTGATTTGAACTTAATTCGCAATTGGAAGGTTTTCTTCATAACCATAATGGATAGAGGTTTTCTAATAATGCCCTAGATTCTGGAGCACAGTACTTCAGTAAAAGGTGGATTCTGTGACTGCTGTATTAGCAATGTACGTGGGGGATTGCATAGAAGAGAGATTACATATTCATACAAAAAAACAATATTAAGGAGTTCAAAGAACATAACTAGATATTCACTGCTGACTTAGCTTTAAAATAGTCATTTTATTCTCTACAGACAAATCCTCATGTCCTTACATTGACTCCTGTGGGAATTGCTCTTGAGTAAGAATTGTTGGTTTTGATTCTTTTATTTTGTAGCACAGTTTAAATAGCATTAATTATTAAAAATATTGGAAGTCTATGATAGCCTTCTGGCTACACTGAGACTTGATTTAGAGTTCCACTGAAATAGCTTTTTACCTCCTTCTTATCAGGTTTAAAAAATATATTCTTTAACAAAAAACCAAAATCACATAGTATAGAGAGAACTTGCAAATGCTGTTTCTAAGAGTTTAGAATTTAGCAACAAACTTAAATAATGGGGAGAGGGATATCTCATTTTTCTATAGGGTATCTACTGTATAATAACTTGGCTCTGTACAATAACATAATTATTGTTAAATAACATTTTATTTGTAGTAGTACCTGAAGTCCCAACAAGGTTAGTAGCAAGTGTGCTTATGCAATGAATCTATAGCATTCTGTAGACCCCCACAAATAAATGTCAACAGGCAACTGTCCTTAAGACAATAAATTAAGGTTTAAGGGTTATTGTCCCATCACAGAAAGAAAATCAGGAAACAAAGAATGTGGTTTAATGTGGTTTAACTAGGTTCAACTATATTAACTTAATACTAAACTATCAGCATTCCTTTGTGATCCATACCACCTTGGGGGTGGGCTGGATGCAGCCTTTTCCCATCATCCTACAAGCTTTTAACTTTTAACTGTCCTTCCCCTTCCACAAATGTTGGGAGTATGGTGGAAAGTGGGTAGTACTCAAACTACCAGGCCTTAGGAGCCCTATCCCCTTCTGCCAGTTTCTTTAGGGGATGCTCTCCCATAATCCTGATTCCAAGTCTGGTTTATCAGGGAACCAGAGCATGTGTTACATGAATACCTGCACTGGACATCTGCCACCAGGAGCAATAGTAATTCACTTTGCTCCTTCTCTTAAGTGGATGCCCAGATTAACAATTCCATCATTAAATGTAGTACAGGAAAATGTCTGATCCCAGATCAGAGAGGTGTACCCCATCCACTGTGATTAACTCAGGTACTGAATATGAAGTTCCATGGTGGATAATCACCAACTCTCCCTGCTTATGTACAAAGTTAGCCTTTTTAACATCTTAAATGACATAGGGTTTGACCCTGTCCACCTGCAAATACTTGCCAGGTCCCTGCCTGCCATCTTGGTGCACAATGATCAGTTCAGATGGCAGCTCCATGGTCTTCAAACATCAGTTGATCCTAGAGCATGCCCTTCCTTCAGTGCTAACTCACAATCACCTCACCACAGAGATTCAGCAGCACATCTCCATGGCAACTGGCCACCTGTCTGTGGGGTCTTAGAGCACAGTACTCTGCATATAACAGACACCAACTCCTAGAGCCTACGTACCAAATCCTGAAAATGATAACAGTTTAGCACAGATACATCACTACACTCTCATTCTTCACCAGGGGCATCACATATGTCCCAAAAGCCTTTGATCAATAGACTGTATCTCTTGAGCCCCTATTCATGGTGCAGATGTAGCTGCCTCAATTGTAAATGAATGGAATGTAGGAACTACCTGCAGAAATGAGAAGAGGGAGTTGGAGAAAGTGTGGCAAAAAATGGGATTTAAAAGAGATTCAAAGTAACTCCTCCCCCACTCCACCCCTCATCTGGAGCTCTATAGGGGGTAAAGTGGTTCCTGTTAAATAAGCAAAATGTACCAAAGTGTGGTATTTGACTGTAATATATACTGTTATAAAGAACCTGGTGCTGTTTTGAAATGTTGCTTTTTAAAGAAGTGACTATAAGATACTGAAGGCTTGGTCCTGTGAGCTGCTGAGTCCCCTCAGTATCCACTGACTTCAGTGAGAGTTGAAGGTATTCATTTGTCTTCTAGGAGTTGCCCAGAACCTTACATAATCAGACCCCTATGAGAGAATGTTATAAAAGCCTTTTTCCAGTTACGTTGCATGAGATTTTCTTTCTGTTAAAGAAGGTACATTTTAGGGACAGTTTGTCAATGTCATTTTAAAATGTCTGTGTCATTTGAAATGTGACTCAACCACCTTCATTTTGAGTTTTGATTCAGATTTGGGATATATACATGAATCTCACTTAAGTCTTTAAAGATTAAAAAAAATCACTGTGTAGCTTCAAAGATTTTTATTAAAAAACTACTTAAACAATTAAGGCTGACTTTTCAAAATGTCCAAGTTCATACCAAGCCTCCTTAACAATGTTTATGTACATCACTGCTGTTCAGTATTATAAAAATAGAAGAATCATAAAAGATGTCTGCAATTCTGTGAACAATTTTATAAAAAAAAATTACAGCATAATTACAAAACATATCAACACCAAGTGGTAATTCATAGATTACAAGGCCAGAAGGGACCACAGAATTTCCCCAAAATTCCTATACCATAGCTTCTAAAAAAAAAAAAAAAATCCTGATTTAAAAATTGTCAGTGATGTAGAGTCTGCTGCAACACTTCGGTAAATTGTTCCAATGGTCTTCATTGTCAGAAATTTACATCTTTTTCCCCATCTGAAATTGTCTAGCTTCAACTTCCAGCCATTGGGTTATGTTAAATCTTTATTTGCTAGATTGAGGAGCCCTTTATTAAATATTTGTTTTCCACATAAGTACTTATAGACTAGTCAAATCAGCCCTCAATCTTCTCTTTGTTAGACTCAAGGAATCCAATCTATTTAGCTTATTAAATTAATATAAGGTATGTTTTCTAATCTCTATTCATTCTCGTGTCTCTTCTACGAACCCTCTCCAATTTATTGGCATCCTTCTTGAATTGTGGGCACCTTAACTAGATACAGCATTCCAGCAGCGGTCGCACCAGTGCCAAATATAGGGGTAAAATAACACCTCTGCTCCTGCTCAGTATTCCCAGGATCACATTAGTGCTTTTGGCCACAGCATCACATACAGCATTCATGTTCAACTAATTATCCACCATGGTCCCCACATCTTTTTCAGAGTGACTGCAACTCAGGATAGAGTCCACTATCCCGTATGTATGGCCTACATTCTCTGGTGCTAGATGTATACGTTTATATTTAGCTGTACTAATATGCATATAGTTTTCTTATGCCCAGTTTACCAAGTAACTAGATTGCTCTGAATCAGTGGCCTGTCGTCTTCATTATTTACCACTCTCCCAATTTTTGTTGTCTGAAACTTTATCATTGATTTTGTTTTCTTCCAAATCATGAATAAAAATGTTAAACAGAATCTGTCCCTGCAAGATCCCCCTGGAAACACACCTGTTTGACAATTCCTTGTTGATAGTTACATCTTGAGACCTATCAGCCAGTTTTTAATTCATTTAACATGTACCATGTTAATTTGATAGCATTCTAGGGCGAGTTAACAGCTAGCGAAAGACACACAAAGGTTGACATGTCAAAATCATTTCTCAAGAAAACAGCCCAGAAACTGAAGCAAGATTTAACCTTCCTCTGTACTGTTTGTTTTCTGTTTCCAGTGAGTTGCTAGGTAGTTGCACATGCTGTAGGCTATCTGAAAGAAGCAGTTTATACACAGTCTTTCCCTGGAGCCATTTCCACTTCATGATACTTCATCATACACGTAGCCATCTTTGAATTGAGTAAATGAACTAACATGTATATCCAATGATCGCCTTGGTTATTTGTGTCTTTGAATGGTTCCATATTCACACAGTAATTTGTAATCATAGCAGTTTTAAAAACAAAAGGAAACAAAGTTTGAATTAAAATGGCAAACAATGAATTATTCAAATGTTTATTAAGCATATGAGTCTGTTTTCCAAAGTCATGTAAATCAGTTTTTTCAAGTCACTGGGAATCATAATTTTGATGATGAGAGTATTCCTGTTAGGGTGCAGCACTGCAGACCTGATACAGACAAAATGCCATTTAACACTTAAGAAATTATAGCAGTGAATAAACCTTCAAAAGATCTGGAGGTTCTTTTTGTTTTAGGTATGAATCCAAAAGTTAGGAAGCTTATCCAAGCTAGCTAAATCTAAACAAAATGGGTCTAGAAATATCTCTGTTGGTCTCATTGAATTTGCAAGCTCACCCAGAAACAAGAAGTGAAATATACTTATTTGAATGCCTTTATTAAATGTTTATCTAAGACTGACTCATAAAATGTATTCAGTGCTCAGCTGTGTTGAAAATGAGGCCACTTGTTTAAGTTGTTTGATTTAGGAGTACTGTCATTTGAAAATCTTGGCATATGTCTTTAGTGCTGGTACAGCATATGTTTGCTGGCAGTTAATCTCACTCTCTCAGATGGAGGACAGAGGCAGGGTGGCCAAGATTTGGGGAAACTTTATCTTGAATATAAGGAATAGAGTTTGTAATTTTGTGCTGAATATGCAGAATAAAAGGAGATTATTAGGGCCCTATCAAATTCACAGCCATGAAAAATGCATCACGGACCATGAAATCTGGTCTCCCCACCCAAGAAATCTGGTCTTGTGTGCGCTTTTACTCTGTCCTATACAGATTTCATGGAGGAGACCAGCATATCTCAAATCGGGAGCCCTGACCCAAAAGGAGTTGAAGGGGGATTGTAAGGTTATTTTAGGAGGGTCACGGTATTGTCACCCTTATTTCTACTCTGCCTTCAGAGCTGGGTGGCCAAAGAGTGGCAACTGTTGGACGGGTGCTCAGCTCTGAAGGCAGTGCGCCACCAGCAGCAGTGCAGCAGTAAGGCTTGCAATCCAATACCATGCTATCTTTACTTCTGTGCTCCTGCTGGCGGCGGCTCTGCCTTCAGAGCTGGACTCCCAGCCAACAACTGCTGTGCTCAAACTGTGAAGGCAGCATCGCTGCAATAAGGGTAGCAGTACCACAACCTCCTCTACAATAACCTTGTGAACTCCCTACATGCCTACAATTACAACGCCATGAAATTTCATGTTTCAATATCTGAAATTATGATTTTTAAAATAAATCCTAAAATCGTGAAATTGATGAAAATGGACTGTGAATTTGGTAGGATCCTACCTATAGTGTTCTCTACACCTTGAGAAATGCATCAGTCGTACACTTGTCCTTATCCAGCAGAAGTGGTATATGAGCAACCACTCCGGCAGCCATCTGGCAATGGCTAGCCATTACTGCTTCACTGGACCTATAGGCACTTGAAAATCAGGAGAATGCAGAATATTCAAAAAGCTCATCGGTGATTAGGCTGTTGGAGTTGGCTCAATAAAGAGAGCTCTACTGCTACAAGCAATTGTGCTTGAGTGTTGGTCAGAGCCAGGTTGGAGATAATCAGCTGGACTGCACACTTTTTTCTAACCTTAATCCTCTTCTGTGTTTAAAAATGTTTTTGCACTGCGAATAGTTCAGAAGTATAATCACAATACTGTAGTTGTAGCACAATGAAACTATGGTAGACTTGTCCCATTAAAATCAATGGGAAAATTCCTACTGAGTTCCATAGGGGCAGGATTTCACCCTAACTGACTTAACAATATAAAAAGAAAGCTCTTGGGTTGCTTGTCTCTTTGTTTTCTGGACTGTTTTTGCCATCACTACTGTGCTTTATTTTATTTGGTACTTGTACCTTGGAGAAGTAGCTGAAATAGTCTCAAGATAAGTAGCCAGAAAAATGGTGAAAATCAGTTACTCCAAACTCTCCAGTGTTTTCTCCCAAAGTATATGAACCAGCATACCCTGGTTCAGTGTATATGTTCTGAGAATCTTCACTTCTAACTGCAGTCTCTCCAGGTGTGTATGTGTATGTATGAGAGAGAGATTTAACCAAGTATCTTTGATGTTCCCTTCTGTCTGCACATACATACCATTAGCTCTTTGGAGTGGGGACAGTGTCTTCCTATGTATTTTTAGGGTCTTTAGCACAATGGGGCCCTGATCCTGACTTGGCCTTTCTATCCTATCATAGTACAAACAAAAAGAATAATCCCACAGCTAAGGTTTTTCTTTCACCGGAGACTGGAACGACAGTCTCCCTCATGTCCCGTAGACTTTCCAAGGTAAAGAATGCACATTCTGTTGATGCGACTTGTATAGTGTGGTACTCTGTTTTCACTAAATATTTAGAGGTGAAAAAATGCCTCAGGTCTGTGCACTAAATGATGCAAAGCATATTTTAGTTACAGATGCATTAAGACCTAGGAAACTACTGAAAACACCTCTTAAGTGTTTACAGATTTAAAAACTGAATGTTTAATCAAGGATATCCTCCCACTCTCTGCTCTAAAATTACATTTTAAGTGATGTTTATCATCCACTTTTTTTGTTCTGCTGTAAGCGAGATGCTCGCATCTTGGTTTAGAATCAACTGAAATATTATGTGAAACACTACATATAGTTTTCTTGGCACAATTGACCAAGGAAGAGGAATTAATACCTATCATTCTGTGTTTCTGGAACAATGGTATAGACTGGTGAAAAGTGCCATTAAAAAACCCCACCACCTTGGGAAGGATCTGCTGATGATGATCAAGAAATATGTACACTGCTCCTCTGGTTCATGTTCTTATGTGGAACACCTGAAGGTTTTTTGCTGATGTTCTTCTAGAGATTGGCAGGATCTTCCCCAAATTATAAACATTTTCCTTTTTTGTACGAGTTTTGGTTTCAAGTCACAATTTTTCTGACTTAAAGTGAGTAGAAAATTTCAGAAGACGAGTTTTCCATTTATTTTGATACAGCAAAAAAATCATTCTACTCTGTATGTTTTATAGGCCTATATTTTGTAGCCCACAGTTTGCAGTTTTGACTACGAATTTTTTTGTGGTGAGAATTCATGGCCAGTCTTATTTCTCTTCATCAACAGGATCAATGCTACAGTTGTGATGATTTTTCTCTGTGTAGCGAGGCTAGGGAGCAAAGGTGAGTGCTTTTACAAGCATAAATACGAAAACATCTGGGATCAGGTAACTAGCTCACTGGTGGAAGGAGGCAGAGAGAGAGGATATTAATGCATTGGCATTTATCCACAGACACTAAAATACAGTGAAAGTTTTGCCACTGACTACTGTTGGTGAAGTGAGGGAAAAAGAGACATCAAAACAATTTCTGAAATATACGTTGTCATTCTTAAGCCAGGTTGCACCTGAGCCCAGGGAACAAACTTAATGAAATGTAATAAAGCACTCAGGATGAGTCAGTTTGACCCCAGACTGGGAAGTGAGTGACTACATGAGTTTCTTAAGCATAGTGGCGCATTGGATGTGCAACAAAGCAGAAGCTTCTAGCTTCTCATATGGCCCCCATTACCAAAGTGTCCGAGACCCTGAACCCGCTACAATATCTGTGATTGAGCTAGAGGGAAGGTGTTATGCTGTGCTCCAGAAAAAGCACTTAAGCATGTGCTCACCTTTTAGCCATGTGAGTACTCTCATGTTACTTCACTGGGGCTACACACATGCTTAATTGTTTGCTGTGTTTGGACCTGATGGATCTGTCATTATCCAGTATGTGTGTCTTGACTTCAAAATGTCTGACAGAAGCTTGAAGAAGACAAAGAACTGATAATTTTTTTCCACAGCTTGCATGCCATAGTCTAGTGTCTTCATATAGATTAACAAGGACTTGCAAACAGACAATTGTTTTTCAATGAATAAAACACATAGCATGGAAACTTTGACAGGGTTTTAAGTCACCTGGATATGCAAGTTACTGAGTTTTATTATACATTTTTGGGGTTCAGGGGCAGTTTCCTTAGCGTTAAAATAAAAACAAAAACAAACAAAAAAAATGAAAATGTGGCAAAAATAAGAAACATCTCTCCGAAAACCTATTTAGACAGTATTATCAAGTGAGAAATGGCAATTTTTGGAAGGAAGAAAACCTGATAGTATTTCAAACATACTGTGTGTTGTGCAGCAGAACAAATCAGTTCAGCCACTCAGAGGGAAAAAAGCTGAATAGGAACAGTTGTACTCAGCAGATTGTCAAGCATAGATATAAAGAATTAGAAAGTGACTCTTAGAGCTAATCAAGTATGTAAATATTTGATAGTTAAATGGGTAACTGATGAACACAAGTGTCTCTTTCCTCGTTGGAATCAGGAATGAATCAGTTTGTGAAAGTGGAATTTGTTCTAGCTTTGACAGAGTATGGATGGTTAATATAGTAAAATGCAAGTTTCTTTCAAGGCATTATAATCTTTAGTTTTTGATAATGAAATAGTGATCAAGATGAGGTCATGATGCATTCAGACCTCAAGTGGAAAGTTTTAATTCTTGCATGTGTTCTAAGCCACAGTGAGCTGCTTTTGTAGGTTCTATCAGGTATGCTTACTAGCCGTGGCTCACTGTGCGTGGCTTTAAATGTTTTGTCTGTGTAAAATTTCAGTAATGGATGGATGCTGAACTCTGTTTCCTTTGTTCCATTGCAACTGTGAAAAAAACTATGGCAGTACAAAATATTTGTGTGTTGTATTAAAATGGCACACTATAAACAGTTTTCATTCTGAATCTTTCAACTCATCACTCTTAAATAATGGGTGCATCTTTTGGCTAACTAGCAGATAATAAACTTGCAAGTATTTGTAGTACCATTCTGCATTTGTTGATGTGACTCTCCTTTACTAAACAATAATTACAGTGGCCTTGAGAGCCGTATGAACAAAAAAACAATACTATTAAGGAAAAACATGAGAGAGCTATACAAATCATAACTTTGGTAGCGATGATTCAGAAATAGTGTGCGTTAGTGGAACATAAGCTAGAAACAACTGATCTAGGCAAGTCACTCAACCAGTCTGTATCTCCTTTTGCCCATCTATAAAATGGGAATAATAATTCTCTTCATCAGGAATGATTTGAAAATACTAACTTAAAATCATTGGCAGTGGTTTATGATTAAGTTGCACACTTCTATTTTCAATTCATGTGTAGTGGTTGATTGCAAAAAGCAAATTTACACCTGAGAATTCCTACTTCTATGCCATTCAGTTCACCAGTTGAAAAATTATGAGCTATGAAATTCTGTCCCTCATTGTTTCTTGGGCAATCCAATTGTCTTTGGTTCTCATATAATCCTTCCTATTGACTCTTATGACCCTTCTCTCCAAATCTGCATATAATTCTAAAGAAAAGCTGCTGCATGCATTTATAAACATAATCCATTTTTTCAGTGCTGAATGAATAAAGGCACTAGAATTTATTTCATTTTGACAAGTTATTGTAGATATGGAAACAAATATTTTGTTTTATTTCTGCTAAAATAGGTGGAAAAGCCTCCCATTAGTCAGATTATGAAATTACCAAATTTCACATCAGTCTAAGATACCTTAAGAAATGCTGGTTGCTTGTAAACAATATTATATGCATGTTATGTGAAAATATCCCTTCATCTAAGAGTTCAGCAATTTAATAATGTTCCTTCAAAGATCTTTTTTCTACTTAAAAATTCTTTAATTGAAGAGATTTTTACAGACATCTAATTATAAAACTATGCTGGTTAGTTTACCTTAATTTGTCTTTTCATTAGAAAGAATCAGGATTACTTCCTTCCATTAAGTTTTAAGGACTGATTAATTCTAATAAGCTTGCTACTATGAAGGAGTAAGTGTGTTTCAAACTCGAGCATTGATCCTAGAATACTGCTTTGTTTTCTGAATGACAGTCAAGAAAACATACTCTTTTTCATAAATAGGGACTCTTAAAATAAGGCACTGTTTATACAGCTGGTTTTACATTCTTTTATTTACACCTTTCAATAAACAATTCATTAGTAGATGCTTGCTAAATATTTGCACTATTGGTTGATGAGAAAAAACAGTGCTGTTGTTTCTGATTTTTACAGTGGTAGGTTGAAAGTTGCTTAAAGTTCACAGAAGGGAAAAGCAGAAGAGTAGGGGAGCTTACTGTCTCATCTCCTGCTGCTGACAAATAGCTTTTAGCTGAGTAGCTTTTAAAGATTTTTGGAGGGAATGCTTCATCCCCTTGAAAATCTGAAGCTGTTAGCTTGCCTTTCAAAAAGTATACTATAAAGAATTATTTATAACTGAAAAATGTCAATACAGTTCTGAATTTGTAAATAAAGTCAGCTCATGATCCTAATAATTGTTAGTCCAAAATGATTATTAGAATTGAATATTTATATTGCACTAGCACGCAGAGGCTCTTATGAGGATCAGAATCCAGTTTTTGCTACTCATAAAAAACATAGTTCGTACCTCTCAAAGTGTATAGTATAAGATCTGATCAATTACAACATTTTTAAGAGCCAAACCAGTGATGTAAAAACTGCTGTTCAGGTAGTTTAAAATGCAGTACCATGCAGCTGGTGTCCATGCAGTCTTGTAAATATTTCTTCAATGCCTTCTGCAGAGTCAATTTCAGATGACCACACAAATCCAATTCTCCTGGTTCTCCTATTTTTAAATGGATTAGCAGCACAAAGGAATTGTCTTTCTAGTCTGAGAATTGCATGTGTTTTGCTACCTAATGTTTTGGAGTAGTGTGTTTTGTGTTTGTTTTTTTTTATGATGAAACTTCTAAACGTATTGTGATAGACCCAGGCCAGTGGGTACAGAAAAGTAGTTGAAGGCAGATATACTGGCCACTGGATTAGCAGTTTTCTGTTCCCTGACTGACCAGAGCAGGGGCTGCTCTATGCTAGGGTTGACACATGACTCCAATTAGCCTGCAAAAAGTCTGTTGAAGCTGTTAGGCTAGTGAGAACACCTGACTCTAATTAAGTCCCCTCTGATACTATAAAAGGGCTCACTTCAGTCAGGCTGAAAGGAGCCAGAGGAGAGAAAGTGTGGCTGAAGGGCTGGGTAATGAACACCCCATCAATCCATTGGTAAGGGTGAAGAAGAGAGAAGCAGGAGACCTGTGGGGGAAATGTAGCAACTCCGGCAGTGAAAGGTCAGCTGCTAACAGCTGCTGCCATTAGGGTCCCTGGGCTGGAACCTGGAGTAGAGAGTGGGTCTGGGTTCCCCCCCAACCCATCACTACAGAAACACCACCTGGGAGGGAAGAGAGGCCCCTCTCAGCTCAGGAGGCTAAAACTGTTCTGGAATAAGCCTGTTGGGATAACTGAGGCTGTGGGAATCAGAAGGGTAGCCATGTTAGTCTGGATCTGCAGAAGCGACAAGGAGTCCTGTGGCACCTTAAAGACTAACAAAAGTATTGAAGCATAAGCTTTCATGGGCTAATACACTTCATAGGATGCATGCTGTGGAAGTATCCAGAGGCAGGTATAAATAAGTAGGCAAGAACCAGGTTAAAGATAACAAGGTTAGTTCAATTAGGCTGAACCACCTTGTTATCTCTACAGAGACTGTGGGAGTTCTCTCACCAACGTCCTTGCTGGCTTATGATGAAAGGGCTCAGTAGACTGTAACCCTGGACCTAGAGCAGGGGTGGGCAAACTTTTTGGCCTGAGGGCCACACTGGGGTTCAAAATTGTGCAGAGGGCTGGGTAGGGAAGGCTGTGCCTCGCCAAACAGCCTGGCCCTGCCCCCTATCTGACCCCCACCTACTTCCCACCCCCCCACCTGACTGCCCCCCTTAGAACTCCTTCAGAAGTCCCGATCCATAAACCCCCCCCCTTTCGTTGTCCCTGAACCCCCCCCCCCGAGGCCCCCATAATCCAAACGCCCCCCCGAACCCTACCCCCAGGGAAGCCCCCCTGCTCTTTCTTCCCTGACTTGCCCCCTCCTGAGACCCCCACCCACCCTAACTGCCACACCACCCCCGGAACCCCGCCACTTACGTGCTCAGCCGGGTGCAGGGCCCCACAGCTCGCTGCGCTCAGCCTGGCGCCCATACCCAGAAGTGTGGGGCCCCACAGCTTGCTGCGCTCAGCCCCGCCCCTGGCTCTGGAGCGCGGGGCCCCATGGCTTGTCGCGGCCGGCACCCCGGGCTGTCAAGAATCAGAGGGGTAGCCGTGTTAGTCTGGAATTGCAGAAGTGACAGAGTCCTGTGGCACCTTAAAGACTAACTAAAGTATTAGAGCATAAGCTTTCGTGGGCTAATACCCACTTCGTCGGATGCATGCAGTGGAAGTATCCAGGGGCAGGTATAAATAGGTGGGCAAGAACCAGGTTAAAGATAACAGGGTGGGTCCAATGAGGCTGAACCAGCTGTTATCTCTAATCAGAGAGGGTGAGGTATTCCTCTAGCAGCTGAACTGGAGGTGGATGGTGACCACCATCATTTCAACAGCCTCCACCCCACTATCCACCTCAGCCTGGACCAGTGTACACGAGAGGTCCACTTCCTAGACACCACGGTGCAAATTAATGACGGCCACATCAACACCACCCTATCCTGAAAACCTACCGACAGCTACACCTACCTTCATGCCACCAGCTTCCATCCCGGACACACCACACGATCCATTGTCTACAGCCAAGCACTGAGGTACAATCATATTTGCTCCAACCCCTCAGACAGAGACCCATACCTACAAAATCTTCACCAAGCTTTCTCAAAACTACAATACCTGCACAAGGAAATAAGGACACAGATCAACAGAACCAGACGTGTACCCAGAAGCCTGCTGCTGCAAGACAAGCCCAAGAAAGAAAACAACAGAACACCACTGGTAGTCACCTACAGTCCTCAGTTAAAACCTCTCCAACGCATCATCAGTGATCTACAACCCATCCTGGACAACAATCCCTCTCTTTCACAGGCCTTGGGAGGCAGGCCAGTCCTGGCCCAAAGATAACCTGCCAATCTCAAGCATATTCTCACCCGCAACAACACATTGCGCCATAACTCCTCTAACTCAGGAACCAATCCATGCAACAAACCTCGATGCCAACTCTGCCCACACATCTACACCAGCAATACCATCACAGGACCTAACCAGATCAGCCATACCATCACTGGTTCATTCACCTGCACATCTACCAATGTAATATATGCCATTATGTGCCAGCAGTGCCCTTCTGCTATGTACATCGGTCAAACTGGACAGTCCCTACGAAAAAGGATAAATGGACACAAATCAGATATCAGGAATGGCAATATACAAACACCTGTAGGAGAACACTTCAGTCTCCCTGTGCACACCATGAAAGACTTAAAGGTCAGCATTTTGCAGCAAAAAAACTTTCAGACCAGACTGGAAAGAGAAACTGCAGAGTTGCAATTCATTTGCAAATTTGACACAATCAATTTGGGACTGAATAGAGATTTTGAATGGCTAGCTAACTACAAGAGCAGTTTCTCTTCTCTCGCTTTTCACACCTCCAGTTCAGCTGCTAGAGGAATACCTCACCCTCCCTGATTAGAGATAACAGCTGGTTCAGCCTCATTGGACCCACCCTGTTATCTTTAACCTGGTTCTTGCCTACCTATTTATACCTGCCCCTGGATACTTCCACTGCATGCATCCGACGAAGTGGGTATTAGCCCACAAAAGCTTATGTTCTAATACTTTAGTTAGTCTTTAAGGTGCCACAGGGCTCTTTGTCACCCCGGGCTGGAAGCGCAGGGCCACTGGCACCGCTCCCTGGCCCGAGCTCGTGAGTCGGATAAAAGTAGCCTGTGGGCCACATGTGGGCCGTAGTTTGCCCACCCCTGCTCTAGAGAGAGAGAGGCTGTGTGGAGGGTCGCCGTGAGCCTCTGAGGCTAGCATAAACCACCTGGAAGCACGGGACCCACAGGGATAAGATCAGAGCTCTGCCACAGTGCGAAGACAAGAAGTGGTTTGTACGTTCATGTAAGAATGCTCATTGGAAAAATGGCATCTCCAATTCTGGATCCACTGAGATATGTGAAGCGTTTAGTTCATGAAATGTGCATAATGTCAACATGGTCATTGTCTCAGTTACTGTGCATATACACAAATACAGTTGTCCTGCATCCCCTGAACAGAGTTTCTTACCATCTCAATTTATTCCTCCTGAGAAGAAGAGATAGCATAAATGACACCTCTCGATGGGCTGCTCATACCTGGAATACAAGGTTATATTAATGCAACTTTGATATTATGTTTGCTTCCAGGTATCTACCAAGATTTGGTTTCTGTATATCAACAGATTACTGTTTGGGGATGGGGAGGAGAAGGTTTGAGCAACTTGTGCCTGAAAATAGAGATTTAGCATGGAAGTGCTCTCTCAATCTTTACATATTGCTTCTCTGGAGTGATGTGACTGTGAGAGATTTATATTTATTTAAAAAAATATTGGTAGGTGGGTTGGGGGAGAGAAACTGAGGCGAATTTGGGGATTCTTGCATGTTTTGTCAGAGCAAGTGAATGAGGTAAAATAACTATAGCCACCAGATTTAATAAGAGAGAGAGCAGGGTGGGGAACTGTCAAAAGTTATGCAGAGTCTGTGCTACCTAGATTTATTTGAAATTGATAGAATTGATTTTCATAAAGGAGAAGCAAGACACTTAAGAGAGGAAAGTTGTTTTTTTACCATTATTGCAACTTTAAACATTTTTCCAATATGTTACCTGCACTTAGTCTGTATGTAATTAGTCTGAAATGTATTAGAGGTAATGCATATCCACTTTTTGATATGCCTGATCAATATTACACGTAGCTTTAGAGGAAACCTAAACATTTTAGTACCCCGTCATCAACCACATTACTGTAAAGGCATCTTTGCTACCAATAGTTACTTGCTGTTGTAAGAATATATTGTCTACTTTTATATGTATTAGAATCCAAACACAGTGTGTAAGTACTCATGGGTCTGAAACTTAGGCAAAATAACAATAGTGATACAGTGTTTACATATTTTTTCTACTCCAAAAGGAAATGAAAGGATGATAACCTGGGACTTGGGAGACCTCAGTTCAATTCTGTGATCCTCCACAGGCTTCCTGTGTGATTTTTGTCCAAGTCTTAGCCTTTGTCTCATCTTTCCATCTGTAAAATCGGAATAATAGTAGTTTTGTACTCTCCGGGGTTTTATGTGTACATTACAGATACTGTGGTAAAAGGGGCCATAAGTGTACTTTGGGTGGATAAATAGAGGAAATGTACTTGAGCACAATCATTAATGTTGCTAAAATGAAATCACATGGGGAGCCTTGTAGACACTGGTCTTCATTACTGACCTCTTTTATTATAATAGTTTGTTTATGACTAGCATACAGCATTATTGTGACAAAGAAAATTAGAAATTACTTAGTATTCCAAGTATGAAAGTCATAATAAGCTTAAAATGGAAAATTTTTTAAATTCATTTTTTGTCAGGTCAGTTTTGCTTTTTCAGGAAGACAAGACATAAGAGTGCATCAATTTTTGTAATGCTATATTATTGTAACTGTCATTCAGGATTTCCTTGCTAATCCAATGAAAGATTAATATATTATGATTACATACTATATTTCTTGAAATCCTATAAGTGCATATTATAACTAAAAATAGACTATTTATTAAACAGAGTACCTCAGCAACTAAGAACTATTCTATTTAATTTACAAACAGAAATATTGAAATCTTTGACATAAGGAATGCTTTAAACTAATTTAAATATACAGGAAAATTGGTTTATGTGGAAAAGATGAACATCACATTACTCTTCTGGGAACAGAGAGCCTGAAATTGTATTAAATGAATAACAAAGTTTCACCATGATTTATGACTGAAGAGTTTGGGCTACCTAGTGCTGTATGAAATATGTGTGTTATCAAACAAACCATATGGATATAATTTTACATGTGCAAGTGATGAAATGAGATAATAGCTATCCTTTCATAGATATAAACATTCATTTTTTTATCTTTTTTTTTTTTTTAAAAAAAAAATATTATTTTGGGGGACACGGTAACATCTCTGTTGGTAACTAAACTGTCCATTAAGAGCTACATGAGTTAATATATAATTCCTTTCAAAAAGTATACACTATTTTGCAGTCAGCATAACTGTAATAGCAGTGAATGAGTGGCAGAGGCCATGCCATTGTACTCAGTACCTCATATGATCATGGTTCGTATACTCGAGACATAACTTAGAGGTACATAAGACTTTGCAAAGAAAAATTGTCTAGGTCCGTGATTATCTTGCTGAACCTACTGGGACTAATCTTGCTTCCACTGAAGTCAGTATCACTTCCAATTACTCCATTTTATTTTCTCCTTTTACAACTATGCCAGTTGCAAAATACTGCGCAAATAATGTAACTATATTGATTTTTCTGCTTATTTTCTTGTAGGTTTGGGTTCATGGTCTTTCATCTATATAAACAGTCTTTTGCTACCTGAGCTAAATAGCCTTCTTAGCTATTATTAACCATTTATTCTTCATGTTTGCCACCCACTAGAGAACCGCATAGTTTAATTTATGCACCTGTGTGCGTGTGCTCACACAAAATCAGTAAATACATCTCCTTGATAGCCGGAACCATTATAACTGCCTGTAGCACTCCTGGAGAGGGAACCAGTGTTCTTATGTTCTTGTCCACTTCTTCTGCTCCTACCTGACCTGGCTTTTGTCTGCAAATCTACTTAGATAACATAAATGCATTTGTTGTCTGTAGAAACATTTCCCCCCACATTTTTGAAAACTGACCTCATGAGGGAAACTTGCACTTCCACCACTCTGCTCCATCCTTCCAGGATAGTTCTTTGTCCCTTTCAATCACTTGGAAGCATGTCACACCCACTTTGCGCAGTGTTGTTTTAGATTGTGCTTTGAACCTCAGTTTTGCAAGCCAAAATTGCCAAAAATGGCTGTCATAGGGAAGTCATGTATTTTGAGAGTTAACGCTAAACTACATTTTGAGCTATCTGTGATTCTTTCTGGATGATATAACCCTTGGGCGGGGCGGGGGGTGGAGGAAATTTTTTAGTCCACATACTCTGACAGGAAACACAATATTAAGGATTCAAATATGCAAAGTTAAATAGTGAACATTTCTGTTCCAAGTTTTACAAAACATTTTTTTACAGATTCCAAACAAGTGTGCTTTTGCTGTGGATTTTAAGAATCTTAGTTTTCATTTTGCATTCTTTCCCACAAATCATAATGTCTTTGTCAGATAACTTTCTTTTTTTTGTTATAAAAATTATTTAGATGCCACAGTCAGTATTTTGACATTTGAGACATGGTTTTATATCACATGGACCAGTTAGTCCTGGTCAGCCTATACCTTTGGTTGGGGAGAAATTCTTATCTTGAAAAATATTCAAGAAAAGTACAGCTAGTTTTTTAGAAATAGATTATCTAACTTAAATTCATATCTCTGAACTACAGCTGAGTGAGATTTATTTTGATCAGAAAAAGTACTGGAAATATCAAAATGAACTGTTTTGACATTTCCAAATAAAACATTTCAGTTTTGAGGACCAGACTCAGAAGGGGACCATGGCAGCACTCACATAGGAGAACAAATGGTGGTGCCATTGTACCCAATAGCTTAGCGGTTTGGGCTTCCAGGTTTAAATTCCTTCTCTGGAGCATGGACTCAAATCCAGTAATCCCAGGTAAATGCCCTAACACCATAGGTTTTTGACTATTCTGGAATGTGTGTATGTCTCTCTCTCCTGTTGAAACTGTTGCATTTTGTATAAAAATAAGTAAATAATCACTGGAACAAAGAGAAAAGCCTAATGGTTAGGGTATTCACCTCAGAGACTATTTAAACTATTTTTGTTGTAAAGTGGCATTGTTTTCTTTGTTTTTTTTCAAACTTGTGACCAATCCAAGAACTGACAGAAAATGTGTAAGGCATGTATCATCACAAAAAATAATAATCCCAGACTGCTATGATTTAGTTTGAATTACAAAACTAAACTCAGCAGGAATAGGAGATTTTATTTTAAATTTCAGTCCAGGATGGTACTTTCTACTGTACCAGTTTTATATCACAAGAACATGACATATAACCAAGAATCACTTGTTGGTATTGAACAATGATTGAAGAATTGCAGCTTTATTCATTAATCTGTGTCACTCTCAATAAATGACATTCTTACAGAAAAGATAAATAAAAAGGTGTTCATGCAAGAACATTATTTAACTAACTCACATACCATACATGACTATTTGACAATGATCAATGAAGTTTGTCTAGCAAATTATTGTCTAGCAAATATTTGTTGAAAAGATGGGTTATGCAGAATAAAATTATCTCTATTTCAAAGTTGTGTATTGAATTTAAAACCCTCTATTTTTAGACGCATTTGTAAATAGGAAGTACCGCACTTAAGCAAAAGGAAAAATGAAGTTCAAATGTTAAATGACTGATTGGACCTATTTTTCTGATCTTATTTCTTCTTGAATAAAAACATATAGCATGAAATCCTGGGCCCCATTGCTGCAGTCAATGGAAGTTGTGTGATTGACTTCAGTGGGGCAAGACTTCACCCAGATTCTTCAGCAAAGTAATTTCCCTTTCATTTCAGAAGACACATTTTCAGTATTGTCAGAGGGGATATCTGTTACATTCTTAGAGAAACTTGTTACTGAATAGAGCAATACAAATTCATTGATTAGTATGAATTTGCCACAGCTGCTTGCACAAAACAAAAAATTAGTGTTGGGTTGCCAACCCTCCAGAATTGTCCTGGAGTCTCTAGAAATTAAAGATTAATCCTTAAGTATGTCATGTGATAGAACCACCAGGAATATGTCCAGTCAAAATTCGCAATCCTACATTAGTGTGATCAGATGGTTTATATAAATTATGAATTTTTTCCACTTTGAAGTTTTGTCATACATATTTGTGAATATTTTTTTATATAACACCATTTATATAACACCGGGGCACTTTTAAAAACACTAGAAAATAAAGGGGCTCATTCAGTGGGGCAAATCAGGAGTAACTCAATTGAAACTGAGGGAGTTCCATGGTTGTAAAACCAACATAAGTGAGTTCAAATAGGCCTAAGATTTCTATCTTGATCAGCATACAATTCCAATTTATTTAGATACATGTATGATTTTCATCACCACACTGAGTGCCTTACACAAATAAATGAATTAAGCCTTACAATATCCCTTGCAAATTACAGCAGTATTATGGCAGTCTCATTTTTCATTTGCACAAAATGGGAAAACTGAGACATGGCAAGGCATGTCTAAGGACACACAGCATGTGTGGGGCAGGGCTGGGGATACTTATATTATTTCTCAGAGTCTGGGAGTTTCTAGACATGTCACAGAAAAAGGCAAAGAGGTGTGGGCTGTCTCTGAGGTGAGAAGCATCAGCAACTCCTAGTGACTTCACTGGGAGTTTGCTGGATGTTCAACGTCTCTGAAAATCAGGCCAGTGATCCCTACCCTGAACTGCTTTTAGTATAAAACCCTGATCCTTCAACTGAATCTATGCAGGAAGATCCTGGTGATCACATGGAGCCCCATGGGTTGCCTGGATACAGGTTCAGGATCAGGAGTGAGGTTTGAATGTAATTCAGTAAGTGAGGAGCACAACCGAAAATGTAGGGGAAGAGGATGTTGAAGGATGGGAACAGTTGATCATCTGGTGGTTTCTCCTTATCTCTATTTATATCAGATTGTGTATATGTAAATTTTGTAAATGTGAAATTTTACCTGCATTTAATGTTTTATTTTGGATTTTAACCATTAGTTCAAATTTTATTTAGTGTTTGCACTTTAAAAGGATCTGGTTAACAATAATGCTATACTATTGTAATCACTGACTTGAATATAAAAGTTGTTCTGGAGTGCTTCCTTCTTGTAAAAGCAGTAGAGACTATATTCAATTAATCAAGTTGTTTGAAAACAAAAAAAGGGGAGAAGTGAGACAGATTTAATAACTTGTTGCTACACAGTAAGGAATATATATCTTGTTGGCTCTGGTACACACACATATATATATTATAGTGTGTGTCACACACAAGATCTAATATTCAAAAACAAAAATAAAAAACTGTACTCCCCTCCCCACATCTGCACTATAAATGAACACAGAACTGAACAACAAATCTCAAACATACCTACTTTGAGGGATCTGACCCATGCAACTGGTATAAGTTATCATAGCTCTCACTGGAATCAGTCAAGCTGTGATAGTTTACACCACCTGAGGTTCTGATCTCAAATACGATGTCTATTATCCGTGTGTTTTTTAAACCAACTCTCTTATGCTTCCTCACACACTGAGATGTATTATTGATAATGTAGCTCTGAGGAAAATCACTGGGGAGAAGTGATGAAGAGATGTGCAAAAGAACCATTGCTTGTTCTGTGTACCAACCCTGTGCTTGTAATGCAGACCACAGCCACTTCTACACTGCTATGACCATGGAATGCGTGTTTCTGCAACTGTTTTCTGTCTGTCTAGATATTTAATGGCCTCCATCACTGTAATATTTTAGTACTTCATGCTATTCATTGTTTGGTAATATTTAATAAATCCAAGGAAACACTGGAGTTCATTGAGCACTTCATGTACTGGAGCAGTATAATTACAAGGAGTGCTAACATCATGTAGAGATCTCACATAGAACTGGACTTGTGACTGTGGCCCTACTGACACTAAGCCACATTTGGAGAAACAAAGGTATTACCATGAAGAGTAAAATGAAATTGCTGCAGTCCCTTGCCTTCAGGATCATACTGTATGCTTGTGAGATGTGGCTGTTAAGGAAGCAGGATGATTGGTGGCTTTTTTGCCTTTGAATTGAAATGCTACAAGCAACTGCTACAGGTTAGCTATATCTCACATGTGACTAATGAGGAGTAATTGTCCAAATTTGAATCATAATTGGAGAGATACTGGATACCATCAAGATAATCAGATGTTCTACAATCTCAACTTTTTGTCATGTGGTTTGGATAACTGGTGGAAGATTGTCAAAACAAATTTTGAAGAGATTGGTGACGTGTGCTATGGGAGGAGGGCGCTGGTGGCAAATGTAGTTTGACAATGTGGCTGATTGGACAGGATTGGTATGACGTACTTCTCCAGGCTGTGTGAAGACCATGAAATGTGAAGGAAGATTGCTGGCCAATGTCCCCTGTGGGTTTACTGTTCACTGCGATGAGACTCTATTGTGCTTTGAAGTATGAGAATAATGAACTTTTAATATGTTCCATGATGGTTCAGGTAGAGTAATTTTGATGGAAAAAGATCTGTCTCAACAGATTGACTTTTTTATGCTTCATATTCATTTCCTCACACAACCTAAACTGGTCCATTTAAGCATCTTTTTATGTATCAATATTTGAGGAGTGGGGCAAAAATTTTATTTATTGAAAACTATTGTAATAATACTCACAAAGTGCTAGGCTCTCCCTACATTTACAAAAGAAGGAACAGTGATGCCTAGAAGATTTTGCAATTGCCAGTTCTTTTAACTTTAAGTGATGTCAACTACACAGTATAAACTGTCTTGTAACTACAGAGCAATATAATATAGATTAAGTTAACAGAATTTCAAACTATGTATGCATATTGGTTTTTGATTAAACAACTCGATCTCAGAGATCAATCCAGCAAATATACCCATGTATATACTGAATGGTGATATCTTGGAAAGCAGAAGCCCCTGGCTCTGCAATAGTGAAATGGATCCAGAGAAAATCCTGGAGGGAGGGAGAGCTTGGTGGTTTGAGCATTGGCCTGCTAAACCTGGGGTTGTGAGTTCAATCCTTGAGGGGGCCGTTTTAGGGATATGGGGCAAAAATGGGATTAGTCCTGCTTCAAGTAGAGGGTCAGATTAGAAGATTTCCTCTGGTCCCTTCCAACTCTGAGATTCTATAAAAAGGGAAACCTGCTGTGGAATGTTTTTTTTGAGAAAGCCTTTTCTTGAGACTAGGTTGAGGAGGAGCTCAAAAAATGGAAATTCCATGCAAATTACTTCCCCTAACCCTACTGCTTTGGGCCCAGTTCTGAGAACATCCATCCCTTGAGTATGTAGCCCACAGGAGTTACTTTTCCCTGCATAAATCTTGGGTTTAGGAATGGCGGTCATGAGACTGGCTTGCCTTTTTTTTTTCTTTTCTCCTCTTCTTTCTTTGATTTAATTTAAAGAAACCCTGATCTCGATGAAGCAAGCTTTCCATTCTTGATCAGTTGAGATTGAGGGAGAGACACTACTCTGAGTTTCATTGCTCTGCTGTCAGGGCCTTTGCTGCCTCCTTTTGAAATGGGAATGAGACTTCAGCCAGATCAGCTCATTTTCTTTTACTGGCAGCTTATCCATATTCATTTGCCCACCCTGCTGACTGGTTCTCTTGCTATGCCCTGACCTACAAGATGAAGAAGGAAGGGAAAAGAGAGAATACCAATGTTTTCTCATTCTTTGGTGTCAGTCCTCACACACACAACATCCTCACAACACATAAATTGCATTAACGTTGGCTTAACAAAATCCCTAGCCCTAGAATTGTACATATTTTAAGTTAAATTATTTGAGAGCCTTTCCATTCAGTGAGCATTCAATGAGTCCTTTAAGAAACTGTAGAAATCCATGGAAATTTGCAAGACTTCTGGACAGTGAATAAAGAAAAACCTAGACTTGCAAAAGGAGAAGAAATATGGTCTTGTGGCTAATACACAAAATTGGAGTCAGAAAATTTGGGCTGTATTCTTGTGTAGCATTTCACTCTACAACTGTTTACCTCTTTTAGTGCTAATCTCCTTATGGGTTTTGATGGGCAGGCCTGAGCTCTTCTGGATTCTGCCGCCCACTCAGCAGGGTGTAACTTCTTTTTCTACTCATATGAATTTATTTGGTAATGCCTCCAACATCCTCCCACCCCTCACTCCTTCCTGGCATGGTCACCAGAGCAGCTTGGGAGGAAAATTTTAGTCACAGGGTAACCATCACTTTACTTGTTAGATAGTTGGAGATTTCCAACACATAACACAAACACACACAATATATTTAATACAGTAATGATTATTAAACAGGAGATAAATAGCTCTATTCTCAGGCCCATCTGATACGTGTGAATTTCCCCAGTCATGTGACCTGATATAGCAAATATAAAATTAATGACCTGTTGGTACGCGTACTTTGTAGAGGCCCTTGATGACCTGTGGCCACGATATCTTCTGTGCAGCTGTTAGCAATGCAGCTGACTGGGTTCAGTACTGTCCAAAAGAGACTCAAGTGTAATAAGGTATAAGTTTCTCTGCAGATTTAATAGGGCAGCAGGTAATAAAACCTCTAAACCCTTACCCCCTCGGCTAGAGGACACAGTTCAGGGAATAAGGAGTTTCTGAAACAATTTTCCTGACTGACTGAAAGATGGTGACTCTCAATTCCACAACAGATCTTCAGGTTCAGAGATAACTGTGGACTCCTCAGTCACTGCAGAGAACTGATAATCTTTCCTGGCAGGCATCCTCTTTATGCAGGATTCAGGCTGCGTCTAGTGCCAGGATTTCCCCTCACCACAAAGGGGAGAAGGGCTTAAGGTGCAGATTACAAAACTTTCCTAAAATCCAAATTTTAGTCTGCCACCCAATCACTGACAGACATCAGGCAGCAGCCCTGGACTAGCAGCCTGAGCAGAGCTGGCCATGTGGAAACTGACCTTTGCATATCACTGTTAAATGGGGATGATATTACCATCCTATTTCACAGGAACAATGTCAGATTTAATTCATTAATACTTCTAATTGCTTTGAGATCTATAAAGGGTCCCATCTAAGTGTAATGCATTAGTATGTAATTGAATGTTGCTTGCAAAGGCCTTGTGACTTTATCAAATTCAAACTCTCTAAGTATATGTATGTATTTTCCAGATTATGTTAAATGAGTAACTTCAGTATTCAGTTAAACTACTGATAGGCTCAAATTGTACTTTAAAGTTTATTTTTAAAAATGCCAATTTAGCATGTCTAAAACTCAGCAGGATATAAAATGCAATCAGCAACACAGTGGCTTTTCAATGTGGGGGAGAGAGCATGTGGTCCCTGCTTAATTTGTTAAATGATGGAAATATATGCACACAGCAGAAACTCACTAATTTGCCCTCACTAATCTGCACACTCTGTAATTCCAGGCACAACAAAAATTGTCCTTTCCACTTCTCAGTAAAGATTTAACTGCAGTGTGTTGTTGCAATGTCTCCAATTACTAAGAATCCACCATTTTGCAAAATATGCTGCATAGAATATGGGTCTGCTATGGAAGCATTATTTTAGATGGTGAAATCTAAAAGATGCTTGTCAAGTAAACAAAACAAAAACAAATTGATTTTAATATCCTTGCTTTTTTATGGTTTGTTTACTTACAAAATCTAGTAACTTGAAATGGATGACGGGAAATTTCAGCTGTGGGTATGTGTATTAATAACAGACATATTTTGGAAATTATTTCTAGTGCAGGAAGAAGGCAGCTACCAGCTGAACCCAGACAGGTTGAAAAGTCAGTTTTATTTTCTGATGGACTTTTAGTGAAAGATTCTGAGTTCCTACAAAGTGTTGGACTCTGTCACATGGCTTGGCTGGAGGGCCAGGTCATGCCAATGGCCAAAGTCAAAGAAGGCATAGATCAGACTTGGGCACAACTGTCACACCACCACATACAACCACCAGGGAGTGTGGCATTATATGTCCAACTATACACAATTAACTCCATAGCAGTTTCAGTTCTCTGGCCATGAAACCACATCTTGGAGCTATTAATTGAGCAGCAGGGGAAAAGGCTTTTGGTTAGGCTTAGTGTGACTCTGTAACATGAAGATCACTCTCCTATTTGGTCCAGAATTTGGAGGCATGTCATATTTTCATTAAGTATATCGGAATAGTGTTTGCTTTCTAACTGTGCTCATGCTGATCCTATCTTTACTTAAAATAAGACAGGTAAAGTGTTTCTAAAATATTTTAAAGCTATGCACAAAACTAAGTATGCAATACCTTATAGATGAAGAAAACTACTCTTAAAGGCAGATTTAATATATGAATAAATATCATGTAGCTTAAACAATACTTTCAATGCATCAAAATTAAATTTTGAAATTTAGTTATCAAAGTCTGTCAAATGTAGTTTGAGCATCAAGAAAATAAATCTGTCAAAGAAAACTTTTTTTTTTTTAATGGTGTTTTCAGGATATGTCATTAACCGTTTTAAGTGACTGGGTACATATATATGTTGCCCAGGACTTTTAAAAACTTCACTAGTGATTATGGATGTGTCTATTGTTGGGTGCCCCAGCCTGACATACCCTAAAGGGGCCTGATTACTTTGAAAGTGGATGCTTAACACTGTCAGAAAATCAAGTCCCTGTAAGGTGTCTGAAGATGGGCACCCCAAATTCTTTGTCATGGGTAGAAATCCTTGTTGTTTCCTGTTTCATTTTTCACATCTTTCTGACTACTGATTCCCATGTCTGTTCCATTCTGTTTACAGCTCTCTTAAAGAAATCTTTTCCATGTTCCCAAAACTGAAATGGGGTCAACTGTATAAAGTGACTGGGTATGTGATGTAAATGCAAATATTGTCTATTTGTGTACTCCTTGGCACAAGCTAGGTTAGTGGGTATGGCCCCCACCAGAACATGGATTAGAAATAGTTTATTTGGGTAAGAAGGGGATTATTGCAAAGGAAATTCCAGGGTATATGGAAATGAGACTTGCAAATTAACCATGTTTAACGCAATGTAAACATATAGAAAATTAAGTACAGATTTTGATGGACAGGCTGAAATTGATAAAACTTTAATCAGTGCTTGAGGCAGTTTCCATTCTCCCTTATTCTGTGACAGCCAACAATACAGCGGATAGTTATGCAAAGAGAGTGTACAGCCTATAAATCTGATCCCATAGTCCTTTTGCGGACCAGACACCCACCGAAGCTGATGAGTTGGGCTGTGAGGGAATTTGGAATTTTTTATTTTACTGAACTTTAGACTTCAGTTTTCCCTAGGCAAAACAAGCTATTTATATAACCTGGAATTACTTAATTATGGGAGTGGAACAATTCATTTCTGTGTAATTTACATGGGCTGTTTGAATTTGAGTGATGGTCTTAAATTATCCTTTGTATTATTAATGCTTTTCTCATATGTAAATGTACACAGTGTTCATTGCTAATATTATTTATTTGCTTAAATTGTTTTTTCATATTAACTCTTCATTTTTTATTAATATTTTTGACTTTAAAATCAATTTGGAAATGAAATTGACTAAGGCTGAATATATGTTGGAGCACTTATTGTGAGAACAATGCACAAAAGGGTGAGATCTCCCTGATGATTAGACAGATGCTCATGAGTTGAGACTTTATAATCCTTGGTTGTACTGTACAGGAAGGAAGTCTACTAATGATGTAGTGCCCTAAGCACATATTAATAGTCACACACTTCTTTATCCTATAATTAAGGACCTACCTAATTTGCAATAATGCAAAAATTGTAGATCCCACAATGTTAGGCTTGCATTGCAGTTTTGATTTTAATTAGCTTATTTTGAACAGACCAAAATTTTGCATACATATTGAGGTTTGCAAGACACCTTTTCCCCCATTAGCGCAGTAGAGCCCCATTATCTGATTTGACAATGGCTGGGGCTCAGGCTGTCAGCCTCACACATTAATGTCTGTAATACAGTTGCAGTAAAATGTTTGGTTATCAAAAAAATTAGCAGGCATAACATAATACTTGAGTATTTATTTTGTTCCAGCAAATATTTCTTAAGCAGATAGGTCTTCGCTGGCTTTTTCAAATTATCACAATTAATAAAGATCCATTATTCCTATTCCATGATTTTCTATGTCTTGTCTGCGACTCAGCCACAATTATTTGACAGTCATCCTGCAATTCAAGTAGGACCTTAAATATAATAGGTTAAGTATTTAAAGTGAACTAATCAGTACAGTCAGAAAGTGGTGTTACATCCTTATTTTCAGCCCTCTATAGAAAAGGAAAGTAGTGGAGTCTGAGGAAATAAAAGCCGTAGAAAAAAGGGGCTCTCAAGTGTCATCCTGCATATGGACCTGATCCAGTGCCCACTGAAGTCAATGGAAATATTCCCATTTAATTCCACTGGGCTTTGGGTCAGTACCAAGAGAAGAATGTAAGAGAGCATGAATAAGTTTATCTCTTGTCTGGTAGTTGGCTCAATATGAGCTAAAAGGATGGTAAGGAGATATTTGGTCATGCTGGCAGCATCTTATTCTAAATATGGTAAGTCTACTGCTCGAAAACTGCATTTGACCAAATGTATCCCAACTCATGAAGTCTAGAGTAATGTAAAAATGGGAATGGTGTTTGGTCACTCTACTTTATGTTGCATTTCCTGAAATGTAGAAAGACAGTTTTTCACATTTAATCTTAGCATTACTGAGGCTTAATGCTTTGAATATCTTTGGAGCCCATGTGGATGACAACTTTTTTAGGTTAGCTCAGGATCTCATGACTGATTTAGCATTCAGGAGGCTACTGTAGGAGGTTTCTAGTTCAATGACATAAAGCTAGTCAAACTCTGGGCCTTCATGATGGGATAGTGACTTTTCTCAGAAAAGGTGTTTCCATGCATAATGTATGTTATGGAAGAAAGCACAGAGTTGTTTGCTGGAGATGACTGGCCTGCTGTGCTTGCATCACTGATGGAGCAGTAGGGATAGGAATGATCCTAAGCACAAAACCTTATATACATTCTACTTCTGTCTGCCTAGATAATGTGATTAGGGGATTAAAATATAGATTAGGACAAAATCTAATTTGCCTTGCTTATATATGTAATGCCTTACTTTAAGGGCCTTGCTTGAATAAGTAAGGAGAAAAACTTCATCTCAGTGTGAGAGAATTTAGGTGTCGTCTCTGACTTGCTGTGTCATATGGGCAGGTTCTAAGTGGATATAATCCTGAGGTATCCAAGAAAACAACCTGCCAGTGACACTATGCATAATTATGAGGAAAGGATCTTCTTTTCTCATTTTAGCATCCGAGTTTGAAAAGCTTTGAGGATTATCTGAGCGTTTTCAAAATTTAAAGTCATGAGGACTTTGATAAAAGGATGAGATTGTAGAAAATAAGAGACATTAGTGTCAATAATTGAGCGAGATTGCCCAAAGTAAATACTGTGTTCTTGGCTTATGTGATTTTTCTAAAAATCTTTTTATGTAAAATTCATTAAGTCTCTAAGTGCATGTATTTGATTCTGTCTCTTTTACCCCTTGAGTGATATGCCCATGGCATGCTCAAGTTTATACCTTTTATTGTATGTCCAATCTTTTCAATATAGGAATAGACTGTACATTTTATAGCCTGCAGCCATGTTCTGGATGACTAGGATACTCCAAAGGTTAGCCCTTCATCATAAAAACATTGTTTTTGTTTCTCTTCTGAGCCTTAAAGAAATACGAATGGAAGTTGCTTTTTCTATTATAGGAATTTTGTGTTCATTTACATTTCAGAGCTGGAAGTGAAAATAGGTAAAGAGAGCTGCCAAAAGGAAGGCAAATTGTTAAATGTTCTTGCTCATTTTTCTTTGATACTTAAGAATATCCCATCACCTTTGTTATTACTGACCTTGGGCCAGATTCTGCAGCATGCTGAGTGCCACTAGGTGTCAGTGACTTGAGTGCTCACCACACAGTAGTGGATAAGGAGAATCAACAGTTTAAAATTAATTTGACTAATAATTATATTAACATGCTATGAAAATGATGGTAAGATATACTCTCCTTTTTCCTTCAGTGATCTGATTCATTTCTGATCAGTTCAGTGAAAATTTTCTTCGCTAATAAAAACTAAAATAATTCAAGAACACGCACAACCTGAATAAAACACATTAAAAATGAACCCTCCTGAACCCATGGACTTCATTATACAAATACACTGAGTTTCATGTGTAGAGCAGAAAAATATTAATAATAAAAACAGCAGTCTCAGAAATAAAGTATTTTAATCACTCCTGAAATAGAGAGAAAATAGGAAGAGATGAGAAATATAGAAAAGAGTAAGTAAATCACTAACATGAATTTAATTTACATTCTCTGTTGTATTTATGATTGCTGTGAAATCCTCCAAAATCTCATAAGACTGTTCTAAAATAATCATTCATGCGGTATATTAGCTCTTGAAAAGACACCAGTTCATCTGAGAGTTTGAACTAATTTCATGGTGTTTATGGGAATAGAACTTCCAGTCTATGCAAGAATAACCTTTTGGAAGAACTTAAATAGTACTAGCATAGCTAATGATATCCCCTTCTGCAATTGAGAAAGATAATTAATTTTGATAAAATTGGTAATTAAAGTACATCAGATTCTCATTAACTGAGTGTATGTCTCGACTGGAAATGTAAGTCGACCTATATTACTGCGGTGGTGAATGTCCACACTACCCTCTTCGGGTCGGTGGTGCGTGTCCTCATCAGAAGCACTTCCACTGGCCTAAGAAGGGCGTGGGGGAGCTGAGCGCTCAAGCTCCCAGCGGGCTGCCCTCCTTCCCTATTCTCCCCCCAGGAGTGGGGGAAACTGCCTGGGGCTTCTCCCCCGCCCATTCCCACTAGGAGCCGGGCTAAGCTGCTGTGGCTTCTTAACCCATCTCCTAGCCTGGAGCAGATTCCAGCTGCCTAACTCTCCAGGGGAGCTGGGGGCAGCTGGGCTCTAACTGCCCAGCTTTCTTGGCAATTTCACAGTTCATGCTGTAAAATTGACAAGACAGCCAACAGCCCATGTAAGTGCTGCAATGTCTACTCAGACACAGTATTGCCTTAGTTATACCAACCTTAGCCATACACCTCTCATGGAGGTGGAGTCATTATGTCAGTGTAGTAGGGCACTTACATCGCTGGGAGGAAGGCTGTAGTGTAGGCACTGATGTAATTAGATCGACATAAGCTGCCTTATGTTGACCTAGCTGTGTAGTGACAGGTTTCAGAGTAGCAGCCGCGTTAGTCTGTATCCGAAAAAGAACAGGAGTACTTGTGGCATCTTAGAGACTAACAAATTTATTTAAGTATAAGCTTTTGTAGGCTACAGCCCACTTCACTGGAAGCATAGAATGGAACACACAGTAGGAAGATAAATATATTGTGATGGGGCAAGGCCAGATGGCTATAGGAAAGTGCTGAAGAACAGATATGTGAGTCTCAGTATAAACAAATCCCTGGTACCACTTGAACCTTCTAGAAATCAGTAGACACAACTAGCCTGATTGGGACACCTGAAGCCAATCAGGGCTGGCTGAAACCAGTTAAAAGCCTTCCAGTTACTCAGGTGAGTGTGGATGTCAGGAGCTGCGGGAAGAAGTTGTGCTGTTGGTGAGATTGTGATAGACATATCATATGCAAGGAAAAAAGCCCTGAGGTAAGGGTGAAGTGGAGTTTGAAGAAGTGGGGACAAAGCCCAGGGAATTGTATTATGTTTTGTGGCTAAAAGGTCAGCCATCTTAGCTGATACTATTAGGGTCCCTGGGCTGGAGCCCAGAGTAGAGGGCGGGCCCGAGCTCCCCGCTTTCTACCTCCCCTAATTAATCACTGAGATTGGGAGACAACCGAGACTGTGCCAGGAAGGATAGCTTCTCCTCAGTGGCTTATGATGAAAATGGCTCAATAGGCTGTGACCTTGTCTCTAGAGAGAGAAGGGCCACGTGGAGGGTCACAGTGAGCTTCTGAGGCTAGTGAAATCTGCCAGGAAACGCAGAATCCATGAAGATAAGGACAGAGCTTTGTCCCAACTGGTGTCAGGGGTAGGATCATCACACACAGCATGGCGGAAGAAAGAGGTTAAAAAAAAAAAAAAGAGCGCACTGGGGTTTTGCATTTTTTTTTGGTTTGGATGTCTGTTTTGTGCCACAATGGAGGAGGTGATAAGAGCTCTGGTACAAGCCACGGCAGCCCAGCAGGAGGCCACCCAGGTTCAGGCCAAGGTACAACAGGAGTCTATGTGTCTTCAGTAGGAAACTAATCAATTATTAATGAACCAGGTGACAATTAGACAGTTGACAAGAAGCTGTGAGGATGCTTAAAATGGGGAAATAGATTCAATTTGTGTAATGACCCAGCCATTCTCAATCTCTATTCAAGCTAAAATTGATGGTATTCAATTTGCAAATTAATTCCAGTTCAGCAGCTTCTCGTTGGAGTCTATTTTTAAAGTTTTTCTGTTGTAAAATTGTCACCTTCAAGTCTGAGTGACCAGAGAGTTTGAAGTGTTCTCTTACTGGTTTTTGAATGTTATGATTCCTGATGTCAGATTTGCGTCTATTTATTCTTTTGCATAGAGATTATCTGGTTTGGCCAATATACATTGCAGAGGGGCATTGCTGGCACGTGATGGGATATATCACATTTGTAGATGTGCAGGTGAATGAGCCCCTGATAGCGTGGCTGATGTGATTAGGTCCTATGATGGTGTCACTTGAATAAATATGTGGACAGAGTTGGCATCAGGCTTTGTTGCAAGGATAGGTTCCTGGGTTAGTGTGTTCGCTGTGTGATTGCTGGTGAGTATTTGCCTCAGGTTGAGGGGCTGTCTGTAAGCGAGGCCTGGTTTATCTCCCAAGATCTGTGAGAGTGAGGGATCATCTTTCAGGATAGGTTGTAGATCTTTGACGCACTGGAGAGGTTTTAGTTGGGAGCTGAAGGTAACGGCTAGTGGCTTTCTGTTGTTTTTTTTGTTGGGTCTTTCCTGTAAACAATCCTGAGGCACCTCAGTTGTCTGCCTATAATACTAATAAGGTGATTGGCTTGTTCTGAAATAAGCCTGATCCAAGCCCATTCAAGTCAATGACTTGAATGGGTTTGGTATCAGGCCCTAGGAGAATAGCTGGTTTAGAAGAAAATGACATACTTAAGTAAAATATTATGTTGGTTAGAAAGATATTTACTGCATCTCATTATTTGGTCTTAATTTCTTAGAATCTTTATTTGGCACTACTCTATTAAATATCAGATCATGGAATTTTGCCTCTTTCTGAGACCCAGTTATTAAAAAAAAACAAAACAAAAGCCAAAAAAAACCCCACACACCTTAAAGTTGATGGTAAATAATAACTCAATTTACTGGAAAAATAAAAACTGTCAGCTAAACAAACAATATCATTAACTCAGTAGATAGAGTGGGTATATGTAAACTGTTGACCCTATGGCAATGCAGTCATTTAGATTACTTAGGATGTCTGAGGCTAAAATAAAATAAAGTGGAAAGAAAGTAGAAAAATACATGACAGGAAAGATGAAAGTGGATATATAGATATTACAGAAGATTCCAGGAGACAAATTTATCCAGATTACCATTTTGTGAATCAACAGCAATCTCCGTTATACTTATGATGTATGCTATTCCATTATCCTATGCATTTCCATGGTGCTTATGCATCTATTTACTGAAATAGGTTAGGACTTGTTCTTTCTGGCAGCATGTACATAAGAATGGCTATACTGGGTCAGCTCAATGGTTAATCTAGCACATATCCTGTCTTCTGACAGTGGCCAATGCCAGGTGCTTCTGACAGTTGGAGGGTTAGAGATCATCTTGGTCAATAGTCATTGATGGATTTATCCTCCATTAAATTTATCTAATTCTTTTCTGAAATCCAGTTATACTTTTGCCTTCATCCCCTGGAAATGAGGAAGACAAGTTGTTTGTGCATTGTGTGAAACAGTAGTTCCTTGTGTGTGTTTCAAACCTGCTGTCTATTAATTTAACTGGGTGACCCTTGGTTCTTATGCAAAGAAGTAAACAAATTTATTTACTTTATTTGCTTTTTCCACACCTTTCGTGATTTTATATACCTCTATCATACCCACCCCCCTCTGCTAAACCTAACATTCCTATTCCTCTAAACTCTCCATCTGGAAGCTGTTCCATTCCCCTTATCATGTTTGTTGCCCTTCTCTGTCCCTTTTCTAATTCTAATATGTATTTTCTGAGATGGAGTGACCAAAACTGCATGTAAAATTCAAGGTGTGAGAGTACCATAGACTACACAGTAGCATTATGATATTTTCTTTATCTATTCCTTTCCTAATGGTTCCTAACATTCTGGTATGTGCAAGCTCAGGGGAAGAGTTAGAAAAGTCTCAGTATATTCAGTGAGCCATAGTAAACTGAACATTAAGTAAACATTGACCTGATGATGGTATTAGGAAGTGAGGGAAGCATAACGCATATGGTTGTATAGCACAGTGGGGTAAACAGAAGTGATGCGTAGTCAGAAGGAGTTCCATTCTAAAGCAACTATGGTGTGAGTAAACAAACATAGTGCTGACTGGTATTTTGAATTGCAACAAATGCAGAAAGTTGGCATATCTCTTATTTTAATTGATATTTCATTTTATTCATTGTGTTTTTCAGTAGGCATCATCTGTTTCATTATTTGTTGTTCTCTAATCCTGAACTTATAATGCCCATACCATATGTTGTGGTGTTTGTGTTCGAACAATATGGAGACAAAGAAAAATTTTATACTTTGCCTCAAACTGTGATTTCTGTCCTATATTCTTTCTCTGTAAGAAGCAGAGATTGCTCTATGGAGACTTCATTCTTAAAGTCCAATCCTGATCACTTGTAATATAATGCATTTTATGCTGTTATTCAGAACACTTGAGTGGAATGATTGGAGTCTTTTGAACTGAGCATTCCTATTAATAAGGAAATATAAATAAATATTTTGTCAGGGCTGAATATGTGAGGGTAAAGTGCAAATTCAGAGCCACATAGAAGGATGATGGGATCTGGTTGTTAGAGAAAAGTGAGTTTATGGACAAACAATACAGGCATGCCAGAAGCAGGCACTGGATGACAAGGGCTGAATAACTCAATAAATTGCCCAGTTGTGTTTATTTCCTTTTAAGCATCTGGCACCAGCCACTTTTGGAAGATGGGATACTGGGCTAGATAAACCAATGGTCTGACCCAGTATGGCCATTCGTATGTTCATGAATGTTTGAATTGGAGTTAGCGTGGAGCTCTTTGGGGTTTTGTGCTCCTTCCCCCATTCAGGGGTATTTGTGATGTACAGTTCAAAGGATATTGGTGGGATACGTGAATAGGCCCATCTGGCGCCCGCTGGTGCCACTGTGTCTGCTGAAACTGTTTCTGTAGCTGACTTGCCACAGCCCCATAGCAATCAGTGTCGCATTGTAACCCTGGTTGCTTCTGTGCTGTTCAGCTTTGACTTAGATCCCTGACACCAGCAGCATGTTCACAGCACAATGACCTCTCTGCCTTCCACCAGCCTACTTAGTCCCTGCAGGTTGCACCAATAGCTCTTCCAATCTCCCAAAACCATCTCCCATGTAGGGTCCATTCCCTCTCACTGGACCTTCACAGAAGCTATGAGGTTTGCTGCCTCCTAAAAGACAGAGTATACACACCAGCCTGGTAATTTAGCTGAAGCCTTCACCCTTCAGTTTAATACTCAGTACTGAGATGGCTTTGCAATAAAACAAGAATAACTCTATTAACTGTTTAAAACAGACTTTTAAATAAGCATAGAAGACACAGATATGGTTGCAAGTAAAGCAAAACACAACATGTATTTTAGTGACTAAAACTTAAGCAAGTTGCAATCTTTTGTCTAAGCAGGTTTCTCACCTATATTCAGTTCCAGCTACTCTTGGTGTTCAGGCCAAAAGGATCTGCTTTTCATGTGCTCAAAGGATGCCCCTCCCCCTTGATCCCCCAAAGGATGCCACCATGGCTTTCTGTTTCTGCTTATATTTCCCAAAGTCTATTTTCTCTGTTTCAAGAACTAGAAAAGCTTCTGTGGGGTGGTTACAACCTCTAACACTGTGATGATTAAACGGTCTTCTCCGACTCCCCACTTATTTAGCTTGATGCTTTGTTTTGTTGATTAATATATGCTGGCTAGCATATAAAAATATCCTATGAATAATTGGTAGTATCTGCACCATATATATTGATATACATTAAGCATAAATATTATAGATGTTTTATATAACCCAAATTTGCCCATGGTTTTCATATAACCCTGCTCACTTATGCTAAATATCCCATAACGTCTTGCATTCACTGAAGTAAGTTTTGGCTTGAGCAAATAAGAAAGTTGTCAAGATCAATACTGATGAATGTTTACCATAGCATCAGAAAGGGAATCATTCTCTCAGGTCTTTATGGGAATATCCCAAAGGAGGAGAGCAAGGTATGATTGTAAGACCATAATACTGATCTAGAACATGCCTTCACACTCTTTGGTACCTGAAATGCATTATGGGGTACACCATGGTACCAGAAAAACAAGGTAGGAAGCTGTAGGTCATCTGGAACTTGATTTATCTACAGCACCTTCTACTTTTAAACAGTGAAATATATTCATATTTCATAACAAACCAAAGTGTAGGCAAGCAATTGATTTAAACAATTTCTCAACAGTTTACCTTATATGTATATTTACTTTTCATTGTCCTCTGAGGTGTTGAATATAACACCTTAGAGGTGTTATATTCAAGAGACCAAATAACAAATGTCCGTCAAATTTATTGCTAGAAACCAGTAATCTGTAGTGATAATCAAGATGGCCCATATCAGACAGGTGACAAGAAGGTGTGAGGATACTTAAAATGGGGAAATAGATTCAAACCAGTAATAAACTGAGACGAGTTTTCAATTTGTGTAATGATCCAGCTATTCCCAATCTCTAGTCAATCCTAAATTGATGATATCCAATTTGCAAATTAATTCCAGCTCAGCAGCTTCTCATTTTTCTATTGTAAAATTGTCACCTTCAGGTCTGTTATTGAGTGACCAGAGAGTTTGAAGTGTTCTATTGGTCTTTGAATATTATTATTGAATTATGTTGTTCAATATCTTTATCAGTGATCTGGAGGATGGCGTGGATTGCATCCTCAGCAGGTTTGCAGATGCCACTAAACTGGGAGGAGTGGTAGATACGCTGGAGGGTAGGGACAGGATACAGAGGGGCCTAGACAAATTCGAGGATTGGGCCAAAAGAAAGTTGATGAGGTTCAACAAGGATGAGTTCAGAGTCCTGCACTTAGGACGGAAGAATCCCATGCACTGCTACAGACTAGGGACCGAGTGGCTAGGCAGCAGTTCTGCAGAAAAGGACATAGGGGTTACAGTGGATGAGAAGCTGGGTATGAGTCAACAGCATGCCCTTGTTGCCAAGAAGGCTAATGGCATTTTGGGCTGTAGAAGCAGGGGCATTGCCAGCAGATCAAGGGATGTGATTGTACCCCTCTGTTCAACATTGGTAAGGCCTCATCTGGAGTATTGTGTCCAGTTTTGGAGCCCACACTACAAGAAGGATGTGGAAAAATTGGAAAAAATCCAGAGAAGGGCAACAAAAATGATTAGGGGCCTGGAGCACGTGACTTATGAGGAGAGGCTGAGAGAACTGGGATTGTTTAGTCTACAGAAGAGAAGACTGAGGGGAGATTTGATAGCTGCTTTCAACTACCTGAAAGGGGGCTCTAAAGAGGATGGATCTAGACTGTTCTAGTGGTAGCAGACGACAGAACAAGGAGTAATGGTCTTAAGTTGCAGTGGGGAAGGTTTAGGTTGGATATTAAGAAAAACTTTTTCACTAGGAGGGTGGTGAAGCATTGGAATGGGTTACCTAGGGAGGTGGTAGAATCTCCTTCCTTAGAGGTTTTTAAGGTCAGGCTTGACAGAGCCCAGGCTGGGAGGATTTAGTTGGGGATTGGTCCTGCTTTGAGCAGAGGGTTGGACTAGATGACCTCCTGAGGTCCCTTCCAACCCTGATATTCTATGATTCCTGATGTCAGATTTGTGTCCATTTATTCTTTTGCGAAGAGATTATCCGATTTGGCCAATATACATGGTAGAGGGACATTGCTAGCACACAATGGGATATATCACACTGGTAGATGTGCAGGTGAATGAACCCCTGATAGTGTGGTTGATGTGGTTAGTTACACCTGTAAAGCCATCTTTTTCATACCCAACCTGTTTAAAAGTGGAATCACACCTTATGCATAAGATGAATGTAACAACACTATACAAGACAGTTTTCAAGAGACTGGCACTATATTGAACCTTTTTCCTGTACTATATTATTATTATTATTATTATTATTATAGGTGTTACCTAACTCAACTTATATTAGAGGCACAGAAAAACTGATGAAACAAAATACTGGTCTTATGCACTATCTGCAAAAAGACCTTTTAAGAACCTATTTCCAGCACAAATCTATAATTCTTTATACACTGCCCATACATAGATTATTTCAATAATATGAATAGCCAGCATGTTACTGGTCTGCATGTAATCTTTTAGGTACAGATTATGACAAGAGTGTGTTGGGGCAGTCAGTGTATCGGGTCTGGTATGGTGTGCCCTGTGTCATATGACATTGAGGGACTCCTTAGGTCAGTCTCTCTCTCTCTCATAATAGAGAGGGATGGCTGTGGTGATTTAAAAAACATCAGCCCTACTTAGAGCGGGCATGAAAGCAGAGGGGAAAAACGGTGGGAGGGACTAATAGCACTGAATATAAATTAAACACTTTTGTCAACAAAAAGACAAGTTGAAATTTGTGGTCAATAGAATTAGGGACAATAAGAATTTTTTATAAGTACATTAGGAAGAAAACAGATCCTAACATGGTATTGGTCTATTACTAGAGGAAAATGGTAGAGTGCTTAATAATAATGTAGAACTGACCAAAGTATTCAGTAAATATTTCTGCTTTGTTTTTTCGGGAAAAACAGATGATGTATTCATCTACAATAGGATATAAAGAGGATGTCAAACATTCCAACAGGATATAAAGAGGATGTTAAACATTTTAAAATCAGTGGAGAAAGTTCCTAGAAGATTACTTAAACATTAATGTTGGAGCAATATTTAAAAAGGGTAAATGGGATAACCCAGGTAATTACAAGGCTGTCGCAATCCTGGGCAAGATAATGAAATGGCCAGTATAGGCTTATTAATAAATAAATAATGAAGGTAATTCACTAAATGAGTCTTTCTTTAAATACATTTAACCATAAATAAGGCTACAATTTAGTTACTGGTATTTTTACTACAAGTAATGGATAGGTCACAGGCAATAAACAAAAAGTCATGGCCCCTAACCTATCCATGACTTTTACTAAAGAGCAGGGATCGGCAACATTTGGCCTGTGGCCTGTCAGGGTAAGCCCCTTGGTGGGCTGGGCCGATTTAATTACCTGCTGCATCTGCAGGTTCAGCCTATTGCAGCTTACACTGGCGGTGGTCACCGTTCCAGGCCAATGGGGGCCGCAGGAAGTGGTGCGGGCCAAGGGATGTGCTGTCTGCCACTTCCTGCAATCCTCATTGGCCTGGGGCAGCGAACCCCCAGCCAGTGGGATACGCTTCAGGTAAACAAACTGGACCAGCCTACCAGAGGGTTTCCTCTGGCAGGCCTTGTGCCAAAGGCATGTTTTGGAAACACTCCTGTGGACGTTGCCGCTTCAGGCGGTCTGAGGCAGTGCCCAGTACCCCTTGCCTGGGGTTGCCTAAGCAATGGCTTGTGCAGCTGGGCAGCCCTGGGGTCAGCCACACTGGCTATTGCAAAAGTCACGGAGGTCCTGGAAAGTCACAGAATCTGTGACTTATGTGCCCTCTGTGAAGGACTTGGAGCCTTAAATAAGGGACAAATCCTGAGGCTCCTTATGTCCCTGCAGTGGTCCAGAAGCAGCTTAAAAGCTGTTAGAGAAGGGAAATAGTTATGCAGTGCCTGTGCACTAGAGAAGAACTCTGTAATGGGTCTCTACAATTTATTCTAGGGAAATGTGAGGTCAGCTACCATGTGCCCCCTTATGGGGGATAGGGGAAGGCTCTGCACTGCTTTGCTAACAATTCTCCCTTAAAGGGCTTCTTAAACTCCACGCAAACATTTCTTATCCATTCACCAGTGTGATACAGGGACACACTGGTGATTCATGACTCTGTCAGCAACTTTTGTCAGGCCTGATAATACTTACTTCACCTATCATACTGTTGTCATGTTACTCAAAAGATGGCAAGTCATATCACTAGAAAACTAATAACTAATCACTAGAAAACTAATAACCCACTGGTAACACTGGTCTACAATTTTTTAGAAGTCATCTGCTTCAGAGATAAAATGTGATATTTATTATGTATTTTGATGTGCTGAATTCAAATATGACAATTCAAACAATTGATTGGCTACTGTTTCTGAGATACTTAAGTTTTTACATTTTATGTCTATGTATATTGTGTAGATAGTAGAGTTTTAATCATAAATTGTAAACCTAGGTCTTTTCATGTGTTTATGGTTGCTTTACATGATAATATTTCACCTGTCCTGTTTATGTAACACTTTAAAAATCAGCAAAAGGGTTATATAAAGGAAATGTATTATGAAACAAAAGGCAAAAAACTATTAT
Organism: Dermatemys mawii; assembly: GCA_007922305.1. Classification (NCBI taxonomy): domain Eukaryota; kingdom Metazoa; phylum Chordata; order Testudines; family Dermatemydidae; genus Dermatemys; species Dermatemys mawii. Next base: position 19,389,960 of record ML677333.1, on the reverse strand, counting down.
GTACATAGTTTAGTCCTATTCAGTGTCTACTCGGAGCTTCTTGGCTTGTCTCTTGTATTCATTAAATGGAGCATCTCTTGTCACTGTCCAGCAATAGTCTGCAAGCATTGATGGGCTCCATTTGCCCTGATAGCGTTTCTCCATTGTTGCAATGTCCTGGTGAAATCGCTCGCCATGCTCGTCGCTCACTGCTTCGCAGTTCGGTGGAAAAAAATCTAGATGAGAGTGCAAAAAGTGTATCTTTAGTGACATGTTGCAACCAAGGCTTTTGTATGCCTTGAGGAGGTTTTCCACCAACAACCTGTAGTTGTCTGCCTTGTTGTTTCCGAGAAAATGTATTGCCACTAACTGGAAGGCTTTCCATGCCGTCTTTTCCTTGCCACGCAGTGCATGGTCAAATGCATCATCTCGAAGAAGTTCACGAATCTGAGGACCAACAAAGACACCTTCCTTTATCTTAGCTTCACTTAACCTTGGAAATTTTCCACGGAGGTACTTGAAAGCTGCTTGTGTTTTGTCAATGGCCTTGACAAAGTTCTTCATCAGACCCAGCTTGATGTGTAAGGGTGGTAACAAAATCTTCCTTGATTCAACAAATGGTGGATGCTGAACACTTTTCCTCCCAGGCTCCAATGACTGTCGGAGTGGCCAATCTTTCTTGATGTAGTGGGAATCTCTTGCACGACTATCCCATTCGCAGAGAAAACAGCAGTACTTTGGGTATCCAGTCTGCAGACCAAGCAAGAGAGCAACAACCTTCAAATCGCCACAGAGCTGCCACTGATGTTGGTCATAGTTTATGCACCTCAAAAGTTGTTTCATGTTGTCATAGGTTTCCTTCATATGGACTGCATGACCAACTGGAATTGATGGCAAAACAGCTTTAAGACTTGTCTTCGATGAATCAATGAAGAGTTTCCACTCATCTGGATTGTGAACGATGTTGAGGGCTGCCATCACACCATCGATGTTTTTGCAGGCTACAAGATCACCCTCCATGAAGAAGAATGGGACAAGATCCTTTTGACGGTCACAGAACATGGAAACCCTAACATCACCTGCCAGGAGATTTCACTGCTGTAGTCTGGAGCCCAACAGCTCTGCCTTAGTCTTGGGTAGTTCCAAATCCCTGACAAGGTCATTCAGTTCAGCTTGTGTTATGAGGTGTGGTTCCGAGGAGGAGGAGAAGGATGGGAGAAAATGTGGGTCCTGTGACATTGATGGTTCAGGACCAGAAGTTTCATCCTCTTCCTCATCTGACTCAAGTGAGAGTGATTCTGGTGCATCAGGAACTGGCAGTCCTTCTCCGTGCGGTATTGCGCGTATAGCTGATGGAATGTTTGGATAATGCACAGTCCACTTTTTCTTCTTTGACACACCTTTCCCAACTGGAGGCACCATGCAGAAGTAACAATTGCTGCTATGATCTGTTGGCTCTCTCCAAATCATTGGCACTGCAAAAGGCATAGATTTCCTTTTCCTGTTCAACCACTGGTGAAGATTTGTTGCACAAGTGTTGCAGCATATGTGTGGGGCCCACCTCTTGTCCTGATCTCCAATTTTGCAGCCAAAATAAAGGTGATAGGCTTTCTTAACCATAGTGGTTATACTGCGCTTTTGTGATGCAAAAGTCACTTCACCACAAACATAGCAGAAGTTATCTGCACTGTTCACACAAGTACGAGGCATCTCTGCTCATTTTGGCTAAACAGAAATGTGTCCCTTTGCAAAATCAAACACTGACAAATAAAAGAGCACGACACTGTATTATTTCAAGAGCTGATATAGGGCAATTTGTTCAGCAGAGTGATGTAAGCTTCGTTATGATTGCATCATCCATGACTTCTAGGAATAACATGATGCAATTCCTATCATGTATGACGCAATACCAGCTTCAGATTGCATCATTCATTGTTTTGCCTAAAAAGCAAGTACTGTCCAAACCCAGTGTGGCAGAGCAGGGGTAAAAACCCCTAGAGTGCCCTGCCTCTGCACAGTAAACCCTGCTTGCAGGCAGGAGGCTCCAGGGCAGGGGCTGGCCCCAGCCATGAGAATGCAGAGCTAAAAGCCCTAGCAGATGGTTACTGCAGGGAGCTCAGCTGGGTTAAAAGACCCCAGCTGTAGCTGGGATCAGGAGGCAGGATAAAAACCCCTGACTCATGGTCAGCAGGGGGGGAGAAAAAGGGCCTAGGCAGGGAGAGGAAGGCTGGGTTGCTGTCTCCAGGCTGTGAGATAGGCACCGTAGGGGGCTGAGCGGCCAACAGCCCAGAACTGTGGGGTCACTGTTGTGGGGGTTTGTGGGGTGCACAGCTGGTTTCACAAGGACACTGTTGTAAATAAAGAACACGTGGGGCAGCACTAAGACTGTGTGGAGGCCTTTGTTGAGCCCAGAAAGACCACAGGGGGCATGGACCCTGTGACACCCAGTCATAGATTTATTCATAGATCCAGTCAAAGATGTATTTTAGTCATTTCTGGTTTAAATTGAGATCCCTTCCCTTTATAACTCACTTATCCTCCGCCATTCCTATGTCAAGGGTCATATATACTGACCCAATAGCATATCTTGAAAACTAGAGCCAATCAACAATTTTAAGCATCATTTTCGTTCTCAGTGACCCAGAATTAGTAACTACATTTGACTACATTTATTTCAGAAGCATTTTGGCTGTAGAGCAGTGTAATTAATAGTCTTGCACAATGTAGGTACTGGGTATGTACAAAAAGTTATGTTGTAGAATTTTGTTCTTAAAATCTGTTTGGCAAGGAGTGTATAAGCCCTGTCTGCCATAGACAGTGTGTATTTTCTTGGCTTACCAAGCAACTAAAGATGCATGGTAAACCAAAGCCGTCAAACTGATAAGGGGAAGATGTAGTGACTCAACTGTCACTAGCACTGGAAGACCCAGCATCACATCTCTTCTCAGAAGCAGTAAGGGAACTTCATCTGAGAATACATTTCAGTGACTTATTAGACTACAAAGACATGGGCTCTAAACCAAAGTAATAGAATCAATTAATTTTATACAATATTAGAATATTATAAAAGTACATCAAGTAAGGTATTTTATGAAAGTTAATGAGACACTGCTGATTAATAACATTGTAAAATACATGTATTAGCACTGTAGAAGGAGTTATAAATACTGACTGATATTATGCTTTAAAGTCTGACTAAACAAAGGGAGAAAAAGACTTTGTCCTGGGAGGGAAGGCAGTTGTCTATCTGTCTCCAATGAAATTAAACAAGGTGCAACCAAAAACAATGGATTTATATACAAATCAGCACCAAGGGTGGGAAGCACACAGGAAGGGAAGAACAGCATGAGATCATCCTGAGTCTGGGGACAAAATACTGAGTTTGGGAAGATATAAGGATAGGGAAAAAGCCATCTTGGCATCCACAATGGACAGACACAGGAGGCCAGAGGACTTGCAAGCTGAGAAAGACAGACGCTTCAGCCAAGGGAGCTGGAGTCTCTGGGAACCGAACAGAGGAAAGATCTTTCATCTATGAAGACAAAGGAATCCAGCACCTTGCATTTCTGTGGAAGGTCCTGACATAAGGTCAGCTATAGCTGGAAAGAAAAGAGATTGATAAGAAATCTATCTTTTAATCACAATTCCAGTTTAATTTACGTCTTAGCCACTAGAAAGTGTATTTTACTTATTTTCTTGTAATTGTTTCATCTTTATCCCTTGTATTTTAACTCACTTAAAATTCTTTAACATGAAATAGGATTCTAACAATGTAAACCAGCCCAGTACTGTGTTTGAATTGGAGTGATTGTTAACTCTAATTACACAACAAGATTTTGTGCTTTTATCTCCTCAGAGGAACAGGGAACCTTATTATTTCTCTGAATGTTCCAGGAGAAGGCTGGAAATTGAATCAGAGTAGACTGTTCTGGGGAAATTCAGGGACCGGTATTAGCATCATCCTGCAAGTAGTAACCAACGCTGGTGGAGACTGGAATGCGGCTCCGGTGTAACAAGCAGACTGCTGGAGTCAGGGTTGATGCACACGCGCACACACACACACTGCAGCAGCAGAGCAGTTTAAGGCACTCATGGTTACAACTTCTGACTAGTTTGGTTTGAACACCAAAATGTGACAACCAGCCCTTCTCAGGGATCTGAGCTTTTTCAGATAAATAAAACTCAAAATCCCAAAAACATGGTCCATCAGTTTTACCCTCTTGTTTGGTCACCCCAAAGCTTTTTCTGCCTGGAGTCTCAGTAGGGAAACTCCATGTCTCAGGTCTTTCTTCTGGAGCCTGCTCACTCCGAGATTCCTCCAATTTATCCTATCCCAGGCCTTAAATGCCTCGATCCTCTGGTTTCTAGCTCTAGTTTCCAAATCCCTTGATAGAAGGGTCTTCCATTCAGAAGCCTGCCTTACTTCCTACAGTTTCCTGAACTTCACTGCAGCTACCTGCTGCTTTTTTATAGAGAATGACCTGATACAACCGAGGTGTGCTTCTTCAGTAATCATGACTGGCTAGCTCCAGGACTTCCAGCCCTTATGGTGCAAGCTACCCTGTTACAAGAAGGAATGTAGTTGTACTTAGTAATGTGTTTAGGATTCTGAGCATGGTAATTTGGTCAAATCCACACTTCTGCTCCTCTTGGGGTAGAAGAAAAGGAGACCTGATGACATTGTCCCCTGCTTCAAATTTGGTTACAAGGTCACATCACAGGGACAGCACATTGGGACTCCTATGTCATAGTAAGATGAAGGCACTGGATTTCCCAGATCCAGCTCTACACTCCACATGATTGTGAGCTGTGTTCCACCAGTTTGAGAACTGAGTGTGCAATATTTCAGTAAATCTTCTGTTACTTCATGACAATATGTAATGGGGCACAAGCAGAAATCTAATGAAAGAAGAAAAAATGAAATACATTTCTGTGAACTGTCTTTAGTGTTTAGCATTAGGAAATTCATATATTTACAGTAGTTAGATTGGAGATTGTTTTAGTGTGCAATGAAATTAAGAAAGGTGTGACCAAAAACAATGGAAGCCCTATTTATATATGAATCAGTAGGGGGATAGGAAGCCCACAGGAAGGGAAGAACAGTATAAGGTCATCCTGAGTCTCTTTGTGAATTCCAAAAGAAAGCAATCAAAAATGTTTTAGAGATTTATTTTTTGGGGGGTATAGTTCTGCAACTCCTGTATATAGTAGCACTTATGAGTGCAGTTCCATTAATTTCAGTGGGACTAGTTGTGTGGGTAAATATTGCTTAATAGGAGTGCATCACAAATCAGGGTCTTCAATTTTTTTTGTAATAATCAGTTTAATGATCCCAGAAAAGAAATTGTTAAAGTGGACATTGACTTAATTATGTCATCTGCATATAGATTTACCTTTTGTATTGATTCTAGTTTTATACAGTGGGACAGATTTACTCTACAGTTATAATTTTGCAAATTCCCTTTTAAGTCAGTATAACATAGGGTAGTATTTGTCCTGGAGTTTCTAAATCAGAAGCTATAGAGTACAGTTCTGGAACTATGATTTATGTTAGAAATGGTGGCATTCCATATCCCAATAGAGTATTTAAAATACATGAATTCATATAAAATTAACTTTATATTCCTTGCTAATATGGACACTATTTGTGTTCCTGCTCAAAATGCCACAGATACTGCTGTAATAAGCATATTTGCCTTTACTAAATAAATCGTTGTTTGCAATTAGTCACATAAATTATGACAGATAACATAAACACTTGTATGATACTGTAAATGAGGGGGTTTTTTTGGGAGGGGGTGTTGGGAGTGAAATTGTGAAATGAGGTCTATTTAGGAGCAATTTTACATGTATAGCCCAAGAAAACACACTAAATATCAGACAATACAGAACTTAGATTTAATCACAATTCACATATCTTTGTAGGAATTCTATTAAGTTGTACTGAGGCAGAGATTTCATTCATTCTACAAGTTGACATTTTTTGACTTATCAACTCAATCTTTCTTGACAGATATTGGAGAAAATAATATTTTTTTGACAGAGCTATTTCAATTGGTAAATGTCAGAAATATGTACCAAACTACCACATTTTGGCAGCATGAAATTGTACGTATGAGCAATTGCCCTTCAACAAATTGCTGTCACACTGAGGAGGGCAAGGATGTCAGTTATGAGAAAAAAGCAAAGCACCCATCCTTCACTTTATATCTGTATCCCTACTAACACACAGTGAGTAAAAGGACCACTTGTTTAAGGAGGACAGCAGGCTGCTTTCATTAAGTGAAAACATCTGGCATTGGGAAAACACATGCTCCAGCCACAACCTGTGACTAACCAGAATATGCAGTTGTCCTTGCCATTTCTAAATTATCCCTCCATACAAATTCAAATTAATCTTCTGGTTTAGACTGTTAATTTTGCTAAGCATGAGGTTGCTTACCTGGGAAAAATTTCATTTAATGTCCAATTTTTCCCCTAAGTTTTCTGAATCACAGTCATATTTATTGTCACTTTTAAATTTTTCTGCTTTTGGCAACTTGCTCACTAGAAAAAGGGCTATATTAAAGTATGTGCAGTCTATTTATAATAACATATGCAGCAAAAAGTGCTTCTAGACACTGTTATATTTCATTTTTTTATTCACTTTTTACAAATACAAATGTGATTATGGTATTATAAATAGATACTGCTGATTATCCTATTATAAATAGATATGCTTTCACAATACTCATCAGTGTATAGACAATATATGTGTTATACCTGCTGCGTATCATAATAAACCTAATCATTTCATTAATACCTTGTCCTGCTCTACCTGCGTTTTTGTCTCTCAACATCTCTCATAGACTGTCAGCTGTTTGAAACAAGGACTGTCTTTTTTATTATATGAGGAGACAGTGCCCACTATAACAGGACCATGACCCCTAAGCACTACTGCAATTAGCATATAATTAAAGTTGGTGCTACTAGTTCTACCTATAGATGAGGTTGCTTACCACTTTCTGCTTCAAAACTCTGCTTTCAGTTCCTTATAATTTTGCCATTTAGTTATAATTTTAACCATTTGAGCTGAAATTTCCCATGACCCCCTCAGAAAATCAAGGCTAAGCCTGCCTGCCACCGCAGCTGCTGTCTCCTCCTCCTCCTCCTCTCTCTTTTCTCTTGTTAAATTTCAGCTGAAATGGTTCAACCATCTCTCAGAATGAGTTTAAGGAAAACTTTTTTTTTCTGTGTTCTAAAACGTATTTACAACCAATTTGTTGACTCTCTAGTGCCTCCATGCCTTAGAGCAGGGATTTGAAATTTGGCAGGTATGTTGCTCTGGAGTGAGAAATGTGCCTTTTGCCCATCCCCATGTAAATACACACACATTTGGCCTGGTTATAAGCCTCTGAAAAATTCACTTTTCACATGTGCATTAGAGGTTTTCAGA